>QRFJ01005749.1:0-49238 GCA_006176705.1 Cocos nucifera
GCACTCAAATCAGTCTGGACCTTAGTAGATCCACCAGAAGGTATAGTACCTATTGGGTGTAAATGAATCTTCAAGAGAAAAATTGGTGTAGATGGAAAATGGGAGACATTCAAGCTAGACTAGTGGCAAAAGGTTATAATCAACGCAAAGGCATTGACTATCAGGATACCTTTTTCCCAGTGGTTATACTAAAATTCATCCGCACATTGCTTGCCGTTGCAGTCTATTTTGATTATAAAATATGGCAAATGGACTGAAAAATGGTTCTTGAATGGATATCTTGAGGAAGATATCTATATGGAACAGTCGCTAGGTTTCAATTTCAGTGATACTGATCACAAGATTTGCAAGCTGCAAAAGTCCATATATGGACTTAAGCAAGTATCTTGGAGCTGGAACACTCGTTTCAATTATGTGATCAAAATATTTAATTTCATCAAAAAAGAAGAGGAACCGTGTGTCTTCAAAAAGGTCAGTGGGAGCACCGTTGTCTTCCTCGTATTGTACGTGGATGACATCCTCCTTATTAGGAATGATATTCCCATGATGACAACAGTAAAATTATGGTTGTCCAAGAAATTCTCCATGAAAGATCTAGGTGAAGCATCCTTTATTCTAGGAATTAAGGTCTATAGGGATAGACCGAATAGGATGCTAGGACTTTCACAGAAGATGTACATAGAGAAAGTACTAAAGAGGTTTAGTATGGAAAACTCTAAGAGGGGATTAATACCCTTAAGACATGGTATTCATCTTTCCAAGAAGATGTGCCCTAGCACACCTGAGGAAATAGAATGCATGAGCAAGATCCCTTATGCTTCTGCAATAGGGAGCCTCATGTATGCCATGCTATGTACACGACCTGATATAGCCCATGCTATGAGTGTCATAAGCAGATATCAGTCAAATCCAAGTGAAGAACACTAGACTTCTTATAAAATGTATCCTTAAGTACTTGAGAAGAACTAATGAAGGATATGATGTTGGTCTTTGGTAATGGAGAACTCCAAGTCCAGGGATACACAGACTCGGATTTTATGTCTAATATAGATGATCGAAAGTCGACATCTGAAAGTCTGTTTGTATGCAATGGTGTGCTGTCAGCTGAAAGAGTTTCAAGCAAACTGTGATAGCAGATTCCACATGGAAAGCAGAATATATTCTGTTCTGAAGCTGCGAAGAAAGCATTCTGGTAACAAGAAGTTTTGGCAGAAATTAGAGTAATGCCATCAGATGCCATTCCTCTTAACTGCATACTAACAATGGCGCCAATAGCCCTTCTAAGGAGCCGAGGTCTCACCAAAAATTCAAGCACAATGAGCGGCGATACCATCTCATCCGTGATTACCTCGAGAAGGTTATGTGAGGTCAAGAGAGTCAACTCCAAGATAATGTGGAGACCCACTTAAAAGTTGTTGGGCCAGTAGAAGTCGAAGCCACCTTGAGAAGATGGACTTAGACTTGTAGCCAATTGACTTTTAGAAAGTGAAGATTGTAGATTTATGTGCCCTAAACTAGAATTGGCGACACTTTAATACACTTCTAGGAGCAAAATTATAATTTTGACTATAATCAATAAAATGGATTATTTTTCTATCACATATGTGTATTTAGTGTCTGTGATACATCCTTTGAGTTAATGGTAATGATAATTAAATATTTTCAAGAGTTAAAAATTTAAGACATGAATAATCATTATTACTCATAAAATTTTTCGACCATAGGATCATCACGAGGATGGTGATTGATCTGGAGGTTGGTGTACAATGCTTCTCTTTAGTAGATGAGTCTTGAGTCTACAGTGTGGAGAACATCGAAGCAAGAGTACAGATACTCGTTAGAGAACGAGGGCACTGAGCGTGACCACCTCGAGTAGTCATTAGAAAAGTCTACCTTCTCGTCGATGACTGACTTGATGCTGGCAGTGGTGTGTTTGGTTCTTTGACCTGAGGTGCATCGATAGTTCACCTTGAGGGTGTTATAGTTTGACTACACCATTACTCGGTCTTCTAGCCATATAGAACCCTGAGGTGTATGTTGGCTATAGCATTCATTGTAGAAACTGGGATAGCATCAAGATGGAATCTATCTACCTCGGTGGTAGAGGAGCAGCCCTATGATGATATAAGAATTCAAGTCCAAAGTCCATGGCCATGGAGAGTGAAATAATAGAAAGATTTCTATTTAGATTTTCACATTGGACTTGAATCGAATGGTTACATCATATGACAGAGACTAGGGTTTGACGAGTTCACCTTAACCCTAATCTGATCGGGGCTCAAGATAGAAGAACTTAATCACACAAGTAGCTGCACCAAAGAGTTTGCATTCAGCTCTGATGGTTGCCACTATATAACTGCTAGGTGTACTGTGGATTTTGGGAGAATTAGAATGATTTAAATGATCGATCATTCTAGCTGTTCGAATCAGAAGAGTTCTGATCTATCGAAAGGAGTTTCGATAATGTCGATGATAGAGATCATGACATATCCCATTACCATATAGAACTGAACCTAACTGGATCACACAAATAAGGGTTTGAATCTAGTGATCATCAATTGAACTGATCTAGTTCGATTGATCTGAATGAGATTCAATTAGGTTCAAGAAAATCATGCTAGCACTCGATTGAACCTAACGTTCTTCTTTTGCTATCACAAATAAGTTGTCTTGACTGAGCCAAAGAAGTTTGTGCTCAATCAGAGGCCTTCATATAGTCTGACTGGAGCTTGTCCAAGTCAGAAATGATTATCTTATTTTGTAGGACATTACCTACCATTTTTGGTCACCTGCCATTTCTCATCCTTTGACTTTGGTCAAAAGTCTATCTTTGACTGGTCAAATATTGATCATTGACATTTTGACTTCTATCCACATGTCATGCACCTATTGGAGAGCTGGTGGGGGCCTGTCCTCCTGCCAGAACCTGGCAAGGAAGAGGGTGCACGCCACCCTTGGCGTGTGCCCAAGCTGGAGGCACCCAGGAGTCTCTGTTGGATAGGGACTTCATCTCCTTTTTTGGATTTCAATTAGAGTTCTCCTAAAAATCAACTTTGACTGATCTTAGGCGCCCTCTAAGGAGGAATCCAGGGGACTCTATTTTCACCAATCAAATTTAGATATGATTTCACAAAGAGTTATGATTGGTTGGGAAAAAGAGAAGTTGGATCATAGACAGTCTATAAATAAGACCCTGCGCCCAACTCAGATTGAATGATTGTATGATTGGAGAATTGAAATCCCATGCCTCAAGGCTGCCTCTCCCCTCTTCCTCCATGCCAAACCCATCTTCTCCCTCTCCTCTCCACGTCCAAAGTGTTTGGATTCTTGGTTGGTGCGATCCAGATCAAAGAAAGACGACTGAAAGCTAGAAGGCTGCACTGCTGCATATGATAACTGCTGATCTTCGAAAAGAGTTTTGAAGATCCTCCAGATCATATCGAGATCTGATTTTTGGAGATGTGATAGAGAAGAAGAGGATCTCTAGATCTAGCCTGACTTGCGTGGCTTGATCCAGAACCTTTCGCTACTTATAGGATCATCAACGGGTAATAGGATTATCCACTTCAAGATAAATTAAATCTAATTTAATTTATCTAATTTTATTTTAATTTCTAAAATAATAATAATCAGATATGAAACATCTTAGATCTTATTTGGATCAAAGAGAAAAATTTTTGAAATATATCTCTCGATCTGATCAGATCTGAACGAACTTGATCCGAAAAATCAGATTTTTCCTTCAGCTTCAACACTGAGTATCAATTTTTTGCTGCTCCCTTCAGAGTAGATAGGAAGGCAAGGCACAGGATGGCATCTGGTATGCCATGGAGCAGCATCATAGTCCGAAAGGCCTCCGATGGTTGACTGAATTAGTGGTCCTATCATAGCTCTCAAATTGAGGAAGCTTGATGTTCGGCGAAATCGACTCGTGTATGATTTGCTGGGAGAAAAGAGGGTCGGTGTAGATATCATCGCCATGGGCGAGGGAAGCATGATGGAGTTTCTCGATCTGCCAGTTCATCTCCTAGAACTTTTGATTCAGAAGATCCTCTCGATCATGAATCTCGAGGGTCTTCTAGCAGAATGATGGTAGGAATCCTCCGGGGGTTGAGTCATGATCTGAACATGGGCTCTCTGCCCTCTGCTTTTTCTTTCAAGGGATCGCCTGATGACTAGCCCAGGTGGACCATACCAGCATCGGATCTTGATATTTCGGTGAAGCTCTCTCTGACTGAATTTTGATACTGGTGGTTGTTGCTGCTGCATGGCCTACACTACTTCGGTGAGGCTTTTGATCTGTTAGATCAGCAGGTTGAATTGCTCCACATCCACCACTACTATCGTGGGGGAGGTTGGGATGCCAGAGATGAAGTCAGAACCGATGGATCTAGATGAGATCTGACCATGGAGTGGTAGATTGCCTGGTTGATGCCTTCTTGAATGGCATCTTTGGAAAGCTGATTGGAGAAAAAGAACTTTTGAAGAAGAATAAGGATCTTTGCCAAGTACTCCTTTAAGAACAAGGGACTGTAGGCCCTTCTTCTAGCATCAATTTTGTTGTTGTAGAATCTAGCTGACGTCGGAATGGAGCTGGAGCTAGAGAAGATGAGGTTATTGTTGGTGACTTGTAAAATAAAATTCTGTCTGGAGTCGGAGATGGTAGCTTCGGCAGGACTCTCTGATGATCAAGTCAGCTCTTCTTGCTAATAGAAATGGAGTACTCAAAAATATTTTGAACAGAGTTTAGAGCTTAAAGAGAAAACATATCTGAAGGGTCCCTTATATAAGCGAAGCCTGTAACAAGCTAATGGTGATGCCGTAACTATCTGGTAATGGGCCGTTCGGAACCATGTGGAGTTTGTTATGGAGGATAGTGTCTGTTGTCATGATGTGCTAGTCAGTTGAGATTTAATAGTTGGAGTTTGGATGCTTCCGAGATGTTTGTGTATTGACTGATTGCTGCCGTATCAAGATGCCAAGATCCTTCTAGCGATAGAGAGAAGATCGACCGAAAGGAATCCTTCGGATAATTGGAAGGAGTCCGGAGGGAGTTCCGTTGGAGGAATCCAGCTTGAAGGAGTTTGGCCTGAAGGAGTCCGGATGAAGTTCAGAAGGAGTCTGGAGGGAGTTCAGGAGGAGTCCAACTTGAAGGACGGTTATCTTAGAATCATCCTGAGACAAGACACCAAGCCAAACTTTGGCAGGAGTAGATTTAACCCCAATAATATTTTTTATGATTTTTAGGTTTGAAAAAATGGATGATTGAGTTATTGGGCATTGAACGATGAAAGCATTGGAAATAAGAATTGAGGTATTTTAGAAATAAATTTAAATACCTACTTTACTAACTGATGGAAAAATGATTTAACTATATTCTAGATAGATAAGATTTTTCTTTCATTTCATAAGTAAATGCTATCCATGAAAAATAACTTATCTATTTTTAAAATTATAAAAATATAAATAAATTAATTAATAAAAATATTAATTAATTTTTTTATGATATATTTATCTATAAAAAAAATAGACTTAAAGTTAGGAAAGCAGTCCCCATGCTCTAGCTATCTCTTTGTAACGGGCTCTTGTAAATATGGGCAAGCTTTGGGATAAGAGGGTCATCGGGTTCGGGTCAGCGGGTCAGCGAGAACAATGCGGATAGAAAGGAGACCCTTTGAAATGGTCAAAGCGGGGCTCCACCATTTCTCGAGGATGTCGAGGCATATGCTGCCATTGGAGTTGATGTTTGGAAACCTGCACAGATGGATGAAGGGTCACCATCCATATTTGTGAAAGCCGTACATATTTCTCCAGATAGCTGGAAGGAGATTCAATGATCAAGCATATGGCTAATCATATATCCACGCATGATAGAAATGGAAGAATTCTTTGAAGGCACAAATTTATTAGCCTTATATAGATATATTGTATCGAAAGAAACAAAAAATGTAGCAACTGGCTCGCAAGTTTTTCAAGTGCAAAAGCATAATCATCCATATGCTATCAAGAAAATACAAACCACGACAATAAAATATATAGCAATTTGAGTGTTCTAAAGTAATATAAGGTATGCCAGAGGGAGCTTTCCTCTTGGCATGGGACTCCAAAATTCCAATTCTAGTAGGATTACTCTTTATTTTTAAAGCAGGGACAGAGGTCCCAAGTATATAGATCATTCATCTCATGCACACGGTTCCTCCTTCAGCTGATCTTCTTCTATTCTTTTGTTCCCAAAGCCGTTTAAATTAGATGGTCTCCGACCGGAAAAACTCCAGCGGTCTTTGATCTTTTTGCGTTTTTTTGTGTGCAGATCAAAGCTGTTCTTCTTGGAGCAGGTCAGCCAGCATGCTTCTTAATTTTAGCTTTGGTCAATATATTGTAGTATATTCTGGGAAATTTACCCTTGTCCAAGCACTCACAATCCCTTGGGGTGCAGATAGGTTTAACTGAAAAATAGAAGTTTGATGGGCTTTTCTATTTATTATTGCTCATCAACTTAGTAATCGATTATCACATCAATTCCGATGAATGAGTTGTATGCCATGTGAGTACAGTATATAGTCAGATTAATTTCAGCCAAAGGTCTCCGATGCATCCATCAGGAGAGTTGGTAAAATTTGTAAGAAGGAATGTTGCTGAAGAGCAATTAATTCTGTTTTGCACAGTGCAACCAGCTGAAACGGACCGGGTTGCGACCAAATGCATTGCTGGCCGGCCTGCCTCCACGGTTCGCAACGCGGCCGAGTAGTTGAGAATGTGCGACCGCTGGTTGTCGCTCCGCCAGCTCTTCTAACCGTTTCCTTTCTGTTCCGTCGCTCCCAGCCGCCCATTCCTGACCACCCTAACATACAGAACGGTCGCTCCCTGGCCGTAGCCCTGTGATATATGCAACCTTTTCCTTTTTCCTCTTCCTCCCTTGACGCCATCCTCCTCTTCCAAGGCGGCCTCCGCCTTCGCCTCTTTGCTGATCTCGAGGCCGGTCGGCCCCTTCTTGGAAAGATGGAAGCTGACATGGCACATGCCAGTGCTAGGTACCAAGGCACCTACAGCCCCGTGAACCTGACATACGACGCGGAAATCTGCGACACAAAGGGCGCTATCAAAATCGCCTCGGACGGCTTGTTCCTGGGCGACCCGTCTCTCGACTATCCCTTTCCCGTCCTCCTCCTCCAGCTCCTGCTTATCGCCTTCACCTCCCGCCTCGTCTACGCCGTCCTCCGCACCCTCAAGCAGCCCCGCGTCGTGTGCGACATCATCGTATGTTGTTGCTTTTTTCCATTCTCCTCTCTCGTCTTCAGTCTCTTGTGATGATGATGAATGATGAATGGGGTACGTTCGTGGTTGCAGGGCGGCATACTCCTCGGGCCTTGTTTCTTTACCCACAATTTGCGGTTCAGGGCCCGGGTGTTCCCTTACAAGTCGTTCGGCCAGCTCCGCACCCTGGCTTCCTTCGGGCTCATGTTCAAGCTCTTTGTGATGAACGTGAAGCTGGACCCATCCATCATCCTGCGGCCTGGGAAGAAGGCCCTCTCCATCGGCCTCGTCAGCATTCTCGTGCCCTTCGGCGTCCAGGTCGGCCTCTCCGATCTGCTCAGGGAAAACAACCGGATCGACCGCAAATTAGTCACCAGCAGCTTCCTCACCTTCATCGCCGTCTGCCTTAGCACCACCACCTACCCCGTCCTTGCCGACCTCCTGGACGAGCTCGGCCTCCTCAACACCGAGCTCGGCCGCCTCGCCATGTCGTCGTCCTCCGTCAACAGCGCGGTGGGATGGCTATTGTTGGTCCTCTACTCCGCCATCGAGTTGTCCGGCGGGCGGTCGATTACTGCGCTCCATTCGCTGGCGTCGTGTTCCGGCCTCGTGCTCTTCGCCGTGTTCGTGTTCCGGCCCTGCATGCGGTGGATCGTCAGGCGGACCCCGCGGGGCGGGCGGGTCGGAGGCGGGGTCATCATGGCCATAATGTCGACCGTCTTGGTGTCGGGCTTGGTCAGCGACATCGTCGGGGCCACGTTCATCTTCGGCCCCATCGTTCTGGGTCTCGCCGTGCCGGACGGGCCCCCCCTCGGGGCTCAGCTGGTGGAGAAGCTGGAGATGATCGTGACGGAGATGTTGATGCCCCTGCTCTTCCTGTCGGGAGGTCTGATCACGGACTACTCGGAACTCGCAGACCATGACAACATCAGTATTGCGAACTCGACCATGTGGATATTCGTCCTCGCTATCGTCGGGTTCGTCGCCAAGCTTGTGTCGACGCTGGTGCCCGCCATGTACTTCGACATATCGCCGCACAACGCCTTGCTGCTGGGCCTCATCATGAACTTCAGAGGAATGATAGAGATGGCTATTTTACTCAACTACAGGTCTTTCAAGGTGAAGTATTTAATTTTTTATGCATCTATATTCGGATGACGTATTTAGCTTGGGGTTGCTGATCGCCCACGCGGTCCATCTCCAGATCCTTGATATCGGTAGCTACACGGTTCTGATATTAGCCATCGTGTTGATGACGGGGATCGCCGTCCCGCTGGTGAAACGTTACTACGATCCCCTGAGCGTGGACTACGTGGTGGGGCGGTGCAGCATCGAGCAGCTGAAGCCCCACGCGGAGCTGCGCATCCTGGCATGCATGCACGACGAGGAGGCGGTGCCGGCCATCATTGGTCTTCTGGAGGCGTCGTGTGTGGAGGGGGGCAACCCGCTGTGCGTGTACGCGCTGCACCTGGTGGAGCAGCTGGGCAGCGCCAACGCCAACCTCATCGCCCACAATAACAACAAGGAGATCGCCGACCCCAGCAAGATGGGACACCTTCTCAACGCCTTGGTCCACTACGAGCAGTTCAAGAAGGGCCAAGTAGTCGTGCATCCCTTCACTGCCATCGCCCCCTACAAGACCATGCACCAAGACATCTGCTCCCTCGCCTTGCACAAGAGCGCCGCCATCATCGTCGTGCCCTTCATCATCAACAAGGACTCCACCGCGGATGCCGACCGAGCCATCCGACCCATCGTCCCCAGCGTCCTGTCCCAGGTGACAAATATAATATATATATATATATATATATATATATAGAGAGAGAGAGAGAGAGAGAGAGAGAGCTGCACGACTGCACTGCGTTGCATGCGTGATGCATCCCCATTTATTCAAATTTGATAATTCTCACTTATTGTGTCTACAAATGCCAACAGGCTCCTTGCTCCGTGGGAATTCTCGTCAGCAAGAACGCGGGCGGCTCGGTGCTGCCGATCCCCGGCCATTTCCAGCAGCACATGGGGGTGCTCTTCTGGGGCGGCCCCGACGACCGGGAGGCGCTCGCGTATGGTTCCCGCATGCTCTACCACAAGGGTGTCCAACTCAGCGTCATCCGCTTCGTGCTGGCGAACGACCATAAGGACAACGAAGCCATCGAGAAGCTCAAGTCCGAGAACATGAACAACGAGCACCTAAGGGTCCAGGAGGTGGTGGCCAGGGACATGGAGCAGACCATCTCGGCCATCAGGTCCATTGATACGCAATTCGACCTCGTCATCGTGGGCCGGCAGCAGAGTTCGTCCTCGCTCCTGGAACAAGGGCTGGCGGAATGGAGCGAGTTCCCTGAACTGGGGGTGGTGGGAGACATGCTTGCATCCTCGGATTTCCATAGCTTTGCCTCCGTCCTTGTCGTGCAAAGGAATGGATATGGTTCAAAATAAAAGTGCAGGGCGCAGATAAGAAGAACTCAAGGCGTCTGACATGCATACAACCAAAGTTAAATTGCAGGCTAGCGTTTGAAAAAGAGAAAAAGAATCTACGGCGACAAAGTTGATGGTATCACGAATAAACGGAAAACATTGAAATACCTTAGCACCGAGGAACAAAGTGTTAGATATAAGTTTTAAAAATCAAACACATTGACACATATATTTATTATAAAATATAATTTTATATTTAATATTTTTATTATTAAATTATTTATTTTATTTATAATATTTATTTTTTATAAATTATTTAAAAAATTAATAAAATAATGATATATATACTATAAGTAAAATATTGCAATAATGACCAAAAGAGAAGTTATTGTAATATATACATATATATTTTTTAATAATTTTAATTTTTTAATTTAATCAATAAATTTATTAGTGATGGAGTATTATTAGCGACAAAAATTAGTCGTCGGTAAAACCATTGCGAATAACCCTTTCATTTCTCGCAATCGATTCTCTTCTAACCCTAGGTTTTTACCAATAATACTTTTTTCTCTCTCCCCAGTGGTCTTCTCTCTCCTCTTCCCTCTTCCCTCCCCATCGGTGCTCATGCTCGCAAACCCATGCTCGTGCCGCCCCCCTCCCCCTCTCCCATGATCGCACTCTCTTTCCCCTCTCTCTCCGATGGTCTTCCCTTCCCTCTCCTCTCGGTGCTTGTGCCGGCAACCCTCCACAATCTTGTGCTCGTGCTGCCCCCTCTCTCTCGATGATCGCACCCTACCTTCCCCCCTCTCCATGATGGTCTTCCCTCCCCTCTCCTCCAAGCGCTCATGTCCACAACCTCATCCTCGTACCACCTCCGTCCCCCTCTCCCACGATCACGCCCTCCATTAGTGACCAACCGAACCAACCCTCTCAATCCTCATATTGAAAAATGTGTCCCAAAGTCAATCATCAGCAATGAGCTATTTTTATAAACTATATATATTATAAATGAATAAAATATTATTTTGGCTTTTTTATCATAAGTTGTTTGGATCTTTTAATGAACTTCTGTATTGTGATAAAATTCTTAGGATTATTTAGAATCGATAAAGAAGGATTTATTATTTAGTTTTTAAATTTATTCACGATCAAATGATGCATTGTTATCTAAGATGATAATGTTTATCGAGTATAGGTAATTGTGTACCATATGAGTTGGTTGTCCTCTTAATCAAGGAGTGTGGAGATACGGATATGGCATATAAGTGAGATGTAGGGGTACATCTGCACTGAACATGACCAATTTTATAGCTTTCTGCTATCAAGACTTACTCCAAAGGGATATGGATATAAGTATTCCTTTGGTGTGAGATCACCATGGTGACTTTCAAACAACTCACTATATTTTGGTGTCAGATTATCTGAATTCTAATTTAGTGATTGAAGATTTCTGAGCATAGTCAAGTACTTATAAAGTTGGTATATGAGTCAAGATGGGATTGACTACTTCTGATTTTAGGAGTTGTGTTGTATTGCATTTTAATTTAGCAAAGTCTTGATCAGGATAATCCTTATGAGGAGTCACAGGACTGATTGCATTGAGAGACAATATAGATGCACATTTCTAGAGTTGATAGTTTAATTCTGAGTCATCCTAAATATAGAGATCAGATGAATTATGCAGTGACCATATTCGAGTAGGTTCTAAATATTGCAATTGCAACTATTCAATTTATCTGAATATCAGGTACCATTGCTAGATGGTCATATCGATTGGTATAGAAAATTAGTTTCTATGCTACCGACTTAGGTTCAAACCTATAGGGTTATACACTTTAGAGGTTCCTACCTAATTTGATGGCTAATGCTGAGTCTCACCAGACCGAGACTTTAGGATCAAGAGTCCCACTAGATTGGAACTCTATGATTAAGAGTTCTACTGCATTAGGACTCTTGAGTCTTACTTGTTTGAAACTCTATGATCAAGAGTTCCACTACATTGAGACTCTGAGTTCTACTTGTCTGAGACTCTATGATCAAGAGTTTCACTGGTCTGAGACTCTATAATAATGGATTTCACTAATTTAGGATTCTAAGATCAAGAGTTCTACTGGTTTAGAATTCTCTGATCAAGAGTTCCATAGGGATGGGACTCTACTACCCGGAGATCCACTAGATTGGAACTCTTAGTTTATGAAAGAATTTATTAGCAATTTGATTGTTGATTAACTCAATTTGATTAAGTGATGAGGATTGAATTAAATTTAATTAAATTGAATTCGATTAGGTTTGATCCAATTAGGTTATGAGATGACCTAATTGCAAAGAAAGATTATTTTCTGATTTAATCAAGACTTGGACTTAATTAATTTCTAATTTGATTAAAATTTAATTAAGTTGATTTAAGCCTAATTTAGTTAAGTTTATTATGATCTAATTAAGTCTGGCCAAATTAGTTTGGTTGGAGATTTAATTGGATAAGATATGAAGACCATTTTGACTGGACTTCTCTCCCTTGCACCACATCTTTGACTTGCACCCTCTTACTCCACGAGAATTATGATTATCATGAAGTTTTCAATGCACAATGAAGCCTCATGCCTTGATCTTTCATGCCTTAAGTGGATGAGATAAGATCAGTTGGCATTTGAATTCAAATGATATTTGAATTCAAGTGAGTAACTAATCCTATCTCTATCCTTTCCCATGTGCATTCAACTCTGAATGGCACACAATGAAAAGGGGTTTCAAGGGGGCGTGTGCAATATCTAAAAAGAGAGTCCTTTTATGTATTAACTGTTAGATATATGTGCCCTAGAAGCCAGAATTGGCTGACACTTGTAATACACTTCTAGGGGCAAAATTGTAATTTTGACTAAAAGCAATAAATGGGTTATTTTCTATCACATATGTGTATTTAGTGTCTGTGATACATCCTTTGAGTTAATGATAATGATAATTCATATTTTCAAGAGTTGAAAATTTAAGACATGAATAATCATTGTTAACTCATAAATTGCTCTCGACCATAGGATCATCACGAGGATGATGATTGATCTGGAAGGTTGGTATACAATCGCTTATCTTTAGTAGATGAGTCTTAAGTCTACGGTGTGGAGACACTGGAGCGAGAGTACAGGTACTCGTTAGAGAACGAGGGCACTGAGCGTGACCACCTCGAGTAGTCATTAGGAAGTCTACCTTCTCGTCAATGACTGACTCGATGCTGCAGTAGTGTGTCTGGTTCTTTGACCTGAGGTGCATCGATAGTTCATCTTGAGGGTGTTATAGTTTGACTACACCATTACTCGGTCTCCTAGCCATATGAAATTCTGAGGTGTATGTTGGCTATAGCATGTTCATTGTAGGAACTGGATGGCATCAAGATGGAATCTATCTACCTTGGTAGTAGAGGAGCAGTCCTATGATAATCATGAGAATCAAGTCCAGAAGCCCATGGCCATGGCAGAGTGAAATAATAGAAAGAGTTTCTATTTAGATTTTCACATTGGACTCGAATCGAATGATTACATCATATGACAGAGACTAGGGTTTGACGAGTTCACCTAAACCCTAATCTGATCGGGGCTCAAGATAGAAGAACTGAATCATACAGGTAGCTGCACCAAGAGGTTCGCATTCAGCTCTGATGGGTTGCCACCATATACTGCTAGGTGTCACTGGTGGATTTTGGAAGCAATTAGAATGATTTAGATGATCGATCATTCTAGCTGTTCGAATCAGAAGAGTTCTGATCCATCGAAAGGAGTTTCGATGATGTCAATGATAGAGATCATGACATATCCCATTACCATACAGAACTGAACCTAACTGGATCACACAAATAAGGGTTTGAATCTGGTGATCATCAATTGAACTGATCTAGTTCAATTGATCTAAATGAGATTCAATTAGGTTCAAGGAAATCGTGCTAGCACTCGATTGAACCTAACGTTCTTCTTTTGCTATCATAAATAAGTTGTCCTGTCTGAGCCAAAGGAGTTTGTACTCAATCAGAGGCCTTCATATGGTCTGACTGGAGGTTGTCCAAGTCAGAAAAGGTTGTCTTATTTTGTAAGACATTACCTGCCATTTTTGGTCACCTGCCATTTCTTGTTCTTTGACTTTGGTCAAAAGTCTACCTTTGACTGGTCAAACGTTGACCATTGACACTTTGACTTTTGACCACATGTCATGCACCTATTGGAGAGCTGGTGGGGGCCTGTCCCCCTGCCAGAACCTAGCAAGAAGAAGGGTGCATGCCACCCTAGGCGTGTGCCCAAGTTGGAGGCGCCTAGGAGTCCTTGTTGGACAAGGACTCCATCTCCTTTTTGGATTCCAATTAGAGTTCTTCTAAGAACCAACTTTGACTGGTCTTAGGCACCCTCTAAGGAGGAATCCAGGGGACTCTATTCCACCAATCAGATTTAGATCTGATTTCACAAAGGATTGTGATTGGTTGGGAAGAAGAGGAGTTGGATCACGGCTAGTCTATAAATAAGACCCTGTATCCAACTCAGATTAAAGAGATATGATGAGATCATAGTTTTTCCATGCCCCAAGGCTGCCTCTCCCCTCCCTCTCCATGCCAAACCACCTTCTCCCCTTGCTCTCCACATTCAAAAGAAGTTTTGGACCTTGGTTGGTGCGATTCAGATCAAAGAAAGGCAATGAAAAGTAAGAAGGCTGCGCTGCTGCAAAGGACGACTGCTCATCTTCAAAAAGAGTTTTAAAGATCCTCCAGATCAGATCCAGATCTAATTTTTGGAGGCATGATAGAAAAGAAGAGGATCTCCAGATCCAACCCAAGTGGATACCGATAGAGGCCAGGCACTTGCGTGGCTAAGATCCAGAACCTTCCGCTGCAAACAAGATCATCAACAAGATAATAGGATTACCCTGATCAGGTAAATTAAATTTAATTTAATTTATCTTTTAATTTTATTTTATTAAAATAATAAGAATCAGATCTAAAACATATCAAGATCTGATTGGGATCAAGAGAAAAATTTTTGAAATATATCTCTTGATTTGATCAGATCTGAACGAACCTGGACCAGAAAATCAGGATTTTCCTTCATTAACCTCTTCATCTGCATATGTGTGAATCCTGATTTTCCTGAAAGAAAAAATCCAAAGAAAGAGAGGTACACGGTTTTGGATGTGTGCTATCCTAGGATTTTATTCTAGGGTTTGGGAAGAGAGATCATAAGTTATGAGTGTCACAACACCATGAAATTTTCTAAAGAGCTTCCCATCCTCTCTACTACCTTCTCTGATCTTCTGGAGCATCCAGGTGATTAGAAGAAGTAGATTGATCGAGATCAATCTATATCAGCCATCAAAGATTCTGACGAGGAGCTAGCACTCCGAACGAGATGATCGAGACTAGGAGCCTCATGTGGATGATCCATGGAGGCCAGATACTCTGTGGTTGCATCATGATGAGAGGATCTCCTAGTCTCAGATTTTGATTGCGATGATCGACTATCTGCACAAAGGTATTATGTCCTGAACACAAGTAGAGTAGTAAATATGATTTACTACTTTATGTTCATAGTTATGTTTTTCAGATTTTCTATATGCATATGTATCATATTATGATCCTAGAGTAAGGTATTTTATGATTAGATCATTGCATGCTTAGATTAATTTGATTAATCATTATCTTCTACTGCTATTTATTCAAAAAATTTTTGAAATGCATGCATAGTACCCTGCAGTATTTTTCTATCAATGGTATCAGAGCCAGATTGTTCAATATGATATATATGCTTTTAGAAATATGAAAATTAGTATATTAGATATATTTTATATTCAAGTAGCAAGTAATTGAATTGGGTTGGTTGCCATGGCCGTCCGATCATAAGAAAAAAGTATGGTTTAAAAGCCATCTCCTTCCATTCATTGAGATTCTTTTATGGTGATAGAAGTGCCGTTTCGATTAAATCCCATGAAAATGAAAAGCGAAAGGAGTGTTTTGAAAATTGTTTCAATCTAAATGTTGATCATGAATATGTTTAAATTAGATCTAAAATGGATTCATGATTTTATTTTATGTATTATAGATAAATGTAGATTTAAATATGCAACTGATAGCTGTTTATAAAATAAGCCGACCTATTTCTGAAATGAGTCAACCCATTTACTGGACAGTACTAGATTATAAAAATATTTTATAAAACTTAAAAATTATTTTTAAAATATCGAACCCCAACTCCTAAAACATAAGCAAGAATTAACAATTTAATTAGGATCTAGAATTATGAATTAAAGATTCTAAGATAAAAGCATAAAATTTAGGTTAATGGATTAGTATGAATTAGATTAATTAATTAGGTTAGACCTAAGGTTAGATTAAAGATGGACTTAATTAGAGTAATTGATCAAATCTAACCAAGTATTGATTTAGATTAGATCAAGGACTCTCTAGATTTAATTATAATAGTTATAGTTGGTCAAGTCCATGTCTTTAATAAGAACCAAATGGACTTGATTCTTAGCTCAGCGATCGAGCTCAAAATTACTAGATAGATCAAATTAAAACTAATTAACTAGTTGGTATCTAAGTTAAGTCTGGCAGTCTAGATCAGTAGTTTTTAATTAAGAGCTACTCACATAGATTCAATCTATCGTAAGTTAACGGTATATCTCTTCCACTGATCTTACTTACTTGGCCAACATGGTGAATTAGATTTTGATTAGATCACTTGATGATTCGAGCTCACCGATGTCAATTAGATAAATCAGTTTGACTGATTTAGGTGCCCCAAGACCAGCTTGAATTAGATCCTCTTTGATTTGACTTGGTGAAGTCAGTGAGAGAATCATGATTAGCTGGTTAATCTTCTTTTTTCTTTTAAAATAAGTTAATCAAATTTTTTAAAATTATTAAATCCTTAAAAATAAAATAGTTATGATGATAATTAGATCATAGCCTCTCATTAAGTTGAGTCATAATGGATCCATTAGTTTGATAATCATTAGAGGCCCAAAGGCTTATTATTTATCAGCTATTGGAATTATCATTCATAATATGATAATTTAGCCATGTCTCTCTAATGGTGGTTAGGTTGGCGATCGAAGTCAAACTTAATCATTCGTTATTTAGATATACTAAGTATGATCATGTTAATGGTTGGACCTAACTAAATCTTTTCAATGAAGGCTAAAACCTACTAATTAGACTTCTGGGGTAAAATTAAATTATTAAAAATTATTTGAAGAAATAATTGGTTATAAACCTACCCATAGATACACATGGATTGACTGACCAAAGTCGGGCTTGTGTGCTATCTATATGGATTCTAGTATTCACTAAGGAATTAGGATAATTTCTTGAATTGAAGGTAAAGGCTATCAATTCAAATAAAATAGTGGGAGAATCTTTTGATTAAATTTTAAATCTTTAGGTTTAATAAATCATATACTAATTAGATTTTTTATTTTTTTTGTGCAGTTATGGCCACTATCCTATCATTTTAATCATTGTTAGATAATGACAAGTTAATGGGACCCAACTTCGGTAGCTATTACTGAAAGTTAAAGATAGTCCTGGAGCATGAGCAAATTTTATACATTTTGATAGATCAAGCACCTGAGGAGTTAGCTTCGAACATGCAAGGGATGGTTTGAGATACTTATCAGAAGTGGCTCAATGATCGAACCACTATTTATTGTACATGCTAGCAGCTATGAGTAATAAGTTCAATCAAAGATTTAAGAATACTCAGCCACAGGACATGCTTCAAATATTGAACAAGTCTTTTGACACTTCCAACGATGTTGAAAGGCACAAGACTAGTTATACTATTTTTAATGCTCGAACGAGGGATGGGGTGTCAGTCACTGATCATGTATTATACATGATTGAGATGATTGAACATCTTAGCAAGCTTGGCTTTTTCTAGCATGAGCAACTTGAGAAAGATGCAATACTGAACTCCTTGCCGAAGTCCTTCCTTTCCTTTCTTACTCATTTTAGAATGACAAAGCCTACAATCAACTACCATGATTTGTTGGGATTACTATAGAACTTTAAGAAAGATAACTAGCTTCATAAGGAGTCGGTGAATATAGTGGGAGGATCTTCTGTTAGATATGTGTGCCCTAGAAGTCAGAATTGGCTGACACTTATTGTACACTTCTAAGGACAAAATTATAATTTTGACTATA
The DNA here is from genome assembly GCA_006176705.1 of Cocos nucifera. Taxonomy (NCBI): domain Eukaryota; kingdom Viridiplantae; phylum Streptophyta; class Magnoliopsida; order Arecales; family Arecaceae; genus Cocos; species Cocos nucifera. The sequence goes on from QRFJ01005749.1 coordinate 17,851, forward strand.
AATAATAAAATAAATTATTTTCTATCACAATGTGTATTTAGTGTATGTGATACATTCCTTGAGTTAATGATAATAATAATTCTTATTTTCAAGAGTTGAAAATTTAAAACATGAATTTTTGTTATTAACTCATAAAATACTTCCGACCGTAGGATCATCATGAGGATGGTGATTGATCTGAAAGATTGATGTATAATTGCTTCTTTATAGTAGATGAATCTTGAGTCTATGGTATAGACATCAGAACGAGAGTATAGGTACTCGTTAGAGAATGAGGGCACTGAGCGCGACCACCTCGAGCAGTCATAAGGAAGTCTACCTTCTCATCGATGACTAGCTCAAAGTTGCAGAGGTGTGTCTAGTTCTTTGATCTAAGGTGCATCGGTAGTTTACCTTGAGGGAGTTATAGTTTGACTACATATGACTCGATCTCCTAGCCATTCAAAATTCTGAGGTGTATGTTGGTTATAGCATGTTCATTATAGGAATTGGATTGCACCAAAAAAAAATCTATCTACCTCGATAGATGAGGAGTAGCCCTATGATGATCAAGAGAATCAAATCCATAATCCATGGCCATGGTAGAGTGAAATAATAGAAAGAGTTTCTTTTAAGATTTTCACATCAGACTTGAATCAAATGATTAAATCATATAACAAAAATTAGAGTTTGATGAGTTTACCTTAACCCTAATCTGATCAGAGCTCAAGATAGAAGAACTTAATCAAACATATAACTGCACCAAGAGATTCATCTTCAATTTTGATGGATTGCCACCATATACTGTTAGGTATCACTGGTGGATTTTGAAAGTAATTAGAATGATTTAGATGATCGATCATTCTAGTTGTCTGAATCAAAAAAGTTCTAATCCATCATAAGGTGTTTCGATGATGTCACTCATAGAGATCAAGACATATTCCATTATCATATAGAACTAAATCTAACTGGATCATACAAATAAGAATTTAGATTTGGATGTCATCAATTGGACTAACTCAGTTCAATTAATTTGAATTAGATTCAATTAGGTTCAAGAAAATCATGGTAGCACATGATTGGGTCTAATATTCTCCTTCTACAGTTATCAAAAATTATCTCGATGGAGCCAAATATGTTTGAGCTCACTCAAGTACCTTTACTTGGTCTAATTGGAGCTTGTTCATATCAAAAATAGGTTGTCTTAATTTATGAGATAAATTTGAGATAACACCTACCATTTTTCGTCATCTGCTAATTCTTGTCTTTTGACTTTGGTCAAATATTGACCTTTGATACTTAGACATCTATCCATATGTCATGCATCCATAGGAGAGCAGATAGGAGCTTGTTCCCTTGCTAGAAAGAGGAAAGGAGGGGGTGCATGCCTAGGAAGGCATGCGCTCAAGGATAGGGATGCCTGAAGTTTCATACAGATGAGACTCTAGGTTGCTTCTTGGAATCAAACTAGGTGGCGCCAAGGACTCTGCTTTAACCAGTCTTGGCACCACCTAAGAGTATTGGAGAGGGGCTCTCATCTGATTAGATCAGGTGATGTCATCCCATCAATCAGATTTAGATTTGATTACATGAAGAGACGTGATTGATCGGGATGATGTGGCACTGCATGGTGCAGCAGGGTCTATATAAATCCTATCTACGCCTAGCTTTAAATGCTCTCTCCCTTTGCCCATGCCACATTGCTCTCTTCCTCTCTCCTCCATGCCTTCCTCAAATCCTCTCTCTCCTATCCATGCCCAAGAGGCTTTGGGCTCAAGTTGGTGCGATCTAGGCAAGAGAAAGGCGACAAGAAAGGAAGAAGGCAACACTACTGCAAGAGAAGATATCGAATCATCAAAAAATATTTTGAAGATCTTCAAGATCAGATCTAGATCTAATCTTTGGAGGATAGATCGAGAAGAAGGAGATATCTAGCTCCTATCTGAGTGGATATTGGTAGAGGTCAGACGATTGCATGGCTGCATTCAGAACCTCAGGCAATCAGTAGGATCATCATTGGGTAATTAGATTACCTAAGAACAAGGTATAAATTAAATTTAATTTAATTTTATTTTTAGATCTATCAAATTAGATCTAAAAAGTATCAAATTTAATTTAGATCTAAGAAAAAAAATTTTAAAATATTTTTCTCGATCAAATCAAATCTTAACGAACCTGACCCAAAAAATAGATTTTTTTCTTCAACTAGTATCAGAGCTAGATTTTCATAAATTATTTAGATATAATTTTAATTTAATTTTAATCTAATAATTAGATAATTTTATATATCACATGAGATATTATTAGATCTAAAATTAAAAAAATTAAAATTAAATAATTTAGGATCTAAGATTCTACAAGATGCATGACTAGTTCTAGAAATAGAATTAGTTCTATAGAATAGTCTTGCATGTTTTAATTTAATTTGATTAAATCATATTTTAGATCTATTTATTTACTATTTTTTGATATTATAATTATTATAATAATATCTAAAAAATAGTAAAAATAAAATTATTTAATTTTAAATATCATATGAGATATGATTGATGCATGTCTAGACTAGTTGTAGAATAGTTCTACATAATTATCTAGATTAGAATTTATTTTGATAAGATCAATTTAAATCTAATTTTTTAGATTATTATGAGATAATTTAGATCTAAAAATATGCATGATTTGATACATGAGATGTATGCAAAATATGCCATGATTAGATCTAATTTGTATATATGAGATATATGATATAGATCTAAAACTAGTTTTGTAGTATTGCATGTTCCTGATTAAGGCGTTCCTCTTGGCCGTCCGATCATAAGAATGAAGAAGGATTTAAAGGCCCTCTCTTTCCATTCGATGGGGTGTTCTTATGATGTGTAGGGGTGCTGCGTGTTCGTCCTTAATCAGAAATCCAAAACTTACTTTCTGCAAAACCCTAGATCCTGAAACCCTAGGATTTATTGTGCATATTTTGTTTATGAACCCTACTTAATTAAGAATTAAGATTATGGAATATTAATTAGGTCTAAAATTGAGAATTTCAGATCTAAGACATATTCATAATACTGGGTTCGGGCTTGGGTAGCTCAATTAGGTCTAAGCGGTTGATCAAATCCGAATCAAGAGTTGGTTAGATGGGATCAACAATGCTTAAATTGACCAGCCTAATAGGATTAAGTCTGGGTCAAGATCGAGTCACGATCAAGCAAGACCTAATTAGGCTCAGAGGTTAGAGTCTGGATTGTAGGCTAACCCAATTGGTTCTGGCTCAACAATTTGGTGTCTAAGGTAAGTTTGGCACATACGACCGACTGATTTTTAATTGGAAGCTACTCGATTCCTGAATGCATTCTTGTATCGAGTTAATGGCATATTCCTTCCACCGGTCTCACTTACCTGGCCATATCTGTTGACACAGTTCTGATCTGAGGTGGTCAATAATCCGAGCTAACCCATGCCACTAGGTTAGTCATAATTGTTATGACTATGACAAGTCTAGTTTAATGAGACCTGAATCAATTCTCCCTAAGAAAAGATTAAGTCTGAGGTCTTCCACCATTGTAGATGTGCGGGCCCTTTTCCGAGGTTGATTGTTCTCGGCTGGATACAGTGGCTCAGTTGCACCGGAAAGATGCAACCATGTCTATTAGGCATTGGATGCTATGGGCTGGAGGATGAGTTGGGCTCAATATTTTGGATACGGTGAGAGACTCAATTAGAAATCCAGTCTATGCAAATGGTGGGTCTGACTTAACTAAGGAGTGGATCAATATTTTGGATACGGTGAGATTCATGAATTAGAGACCAAGTTTGGGTGCACCATGATTAGAGAATCATTGAACAAGAGTTGTTCACTCATTGGCTAACCCATCACCAATAACTGTTAGGTGAGGTGATGAGTCAGTTGGTGAGACCGCACCACCCACTAGAAATCATTAATCATGGAGATTTTTGCATCTCTACAGAGGGAGTGTAGGGATCCGAGAAAATAGTGGGAGCTAATTTATTTAAAAATAAAATTCTTAAATAAATTGGTCAAGTCATAATTACAGTATCTAACTAGAATCTTTGACTCTCTATAGAAAAATGTCTGCGTCCAACCCATTAGCACGTATCCTGGACACACATAGACTGACCGATCCCAATTATAAAGATTGGCTCAGAAACTACAAAATTATTTTGGGTTTCGAGAAGTTAACCCATGTTTTGGACCAGGACCCTCCCACCTTACCAACGCATCCATCTATTGAACAGAGAGCATCTCTGAAAAATGGATAGACGAAGATAATAAGGCCAGATATTACATGTTGGGCTCGATGTCTGATGAGCTCCAGCGCCAACATGAAGATATCGGGACTGCTCGCCAAATGTTGGCTCACCTACAAGAGATGTTTGGTGAACAGAGTCGCGCAGCCAAGTATCAAGTCACGAAATGACTTTTTAAGGCTAAGATGCGTGATGGGCAGTCAGTCCAAGATCACTATCTGATGAATGATCAAGGACATTTAGAAGAGCTTGAGAAGCTCGGTGTGAAGTTAGACTTGGAATCTGTAGAATGATATTATTCTGCAATCCTTGACTGATGCATATGGGCAATTCATCATGAATTACCACATGCATAAACTTCAAAATTCCTTGGCCGAATTAATGAATATGCTGGTCACCGCTGAGCTTTCTATGAAAGGTTCTAAAGGCTCAGTTCTTGCTATGGAATGGACTTCTTCCAAAAGAAAGTCTTATGAAAAGAAAAAAAGTCTGTGAAAAAGCAAAAGGTGGAAGGAGAAAAGAAGAAAAAGATAGAGCTAAAAAAAGAAGGCCGATGATCAAAGAAAAGTATTTCCATTGCAACAGCTGACGGCCATTGGAAAGAAACTGCCCTACTTACCTAGGCCACCCTGAAGAACAAGAAGGAAGGTCCTTCTGGAGGTATGCTCATTATTGAGTCTAACCTTATGGTTTCTTCTGCATTTAGTTGGGTGCTTGACTCTAGTTCTAGTGCTCATCTGTGCACTTCCATGCAGGATCTTGAGGATAGCAGGAGGCTGAGGGATGGAGATATGATCCTACGCATCAAAAATGGAGCAAGAGTTGCTGCATTATGGTCGTGGAAACATATCCCTCTTCGATTACCATCTGGTTTAGACTTAGTTTTGAAAGATTGTTATTATGTGCCTACAGTAAGCAAAAATTTGATTTTTGTTTCATGCTTAGCACTAGAAGGCTATGTGATTAGTTTTCTTAAGGACCATTGTAACATTCTTTATGAAAGAAATAAAATTGCAAGTGATTTTTTTATTAACGATCTTTACCAGTTGCATATTGATGTATCTATTTTTAATATCGAGCAAAATATGAATGCCATGAAATGATCTAGGTATAGTCCAAATGATAGGTATCTATGGCACTTAAGACTAGGTCATATAGCAGAAGATAGGATTAACAAATTAGAAAAAATTGGGCTATTGAGTTCGTTGACTTCTGAGTCATATCCAATGTATGAATCTTGTCTTTATGGCAAAATGACTAAGCTCTTTTTTGTAGGACATGGGAAAAGGGCCATGGATCTTCTTGCCCTAGTACATACTGATGTGTGCGGTCCATTTGATGTGCCGACTAGAGGCAACTTTGTCTACTTCATAATATTTATCGATGATTTATCTAGGTATGGGTATGTGTATCTTATGAGACACAAGTTTGAAGCTGTTGAAAAGTTCAAGAAATTCAAACATGAAGTAGAGAAGCAAACTGAAAAACCCATTAAGATTCTTCAATCAGATCAAGGAGGTGAATATCTTAGTCAAAAATTTCTAGACTATCTTAAGAAAAAAAACATAATCTCTCAATGGACTCCATCTAAAATACCTCAACTCAATGGAATTTCAGAATGGAGGAATCGGACCTTATTAGATATGGTCCAATCCATGATGAGCTTCATAGGCCTCCTTGATTTTTTTTGGGGATATAGTTTGTTAACTGCAATATACTTACCGAATAGGATTTCTTCTAAAATAATTCCTACCACACCGTATGAGATATGATATAGTAAGAAATCAAGTCTGAGTTATCTCAAAATTTGGGATTGTTCGGCTCATATTGAAAGACAACAAATGGATAAGTTAGACTTTAGGTCCTTTAGAGCTCGATTTATAGGATATCCTAAAGAGTCATTAGGATATTATTTCTATATTTCAGAAGATCATAATATAATTGTGAGTCGACATGCCATCTTTCTTGAAAAATAATTTATTCAAGATAGCGGCATTGAAAAGCAGATCAAGCTCGAGGAGAAAGTCTCACAAGAGCAACGAGCTAAGAACCAAATTAGGTTGAGCCAATTCAATCACTACCTCCTCCACCTTGTAGATCAAAAAGGATTTCCCATCTCCCTTAGAGGTACTTAGGTACTATTTCAAAGAAAGCAGAGAAAATATTCCTCGTAGGTAATGAGGTTCATGGTGATGATCCCAAAATCTATGATGAGATGATATCAGATATCGACTTTAAGAAATGGTTAGAGGTAATGAAGTTAGAAATTGACTCGATGCACTCAAATCAAGTCTGGACCTTGGTAGATCTACTAAAAGGTATAGTATCTATTGGATATAAATGGATCTACAAGAGAAAGATTGGTGCAGATGGAAATGTGGAGACATTCAAAGCTAGATTAGTGGCAAAAGGGTATAGTCAATGCCTTCGTATTGACTATCAGGATATCTTTTCGTCAGTAGCTATGCTGAAATCCATCTGCACATTGCTTGCTATTACAGCCTATTTCGATTATGAAATATGGCAAATGGACGTAAAAATGGTGTTCTTAAATGGATACCTTGAGGAAGATATCTATATGAAATAACCGCTAGATTTCACATCCAGTGATGCTGATCATAAGGTGTGCAAACTGCAAAGATCTATATATGGACTTAAGCAAGCATCTCGAAGTTGGAATACTCATTTTAATGATGTGATCAAATTATTTGATTTCATCAAAAATGAGGAGGAATCATGTGTCTTTAAAAAGGTCAGTGGGAGCGCTATTATCTTTCTCGTATTGTACGTGGATGATATCCTACTTATTGAAAATGATATTCCCATGTTGACCATAGTTAAAATATGGTTATCCAAAGAATTTTTCATGAAAGACCTAGGAGAAGCATCCTATATTATAGAAATTAAGGTCTATAGAGATAGACCGAATAGGATGCTAGGACTTTCACAGAAGATGTACATAGAGAAAGTGCTAAAGAGGTTTAGCATGAAAAACTTTAAGAGCGGTTTGGTATCCTTCAGACATGGTATTCATCTCTCCAAGAAGATGTACCCTAGCATATCTAAGGAGATAGAATGCATAAGCAAGATCCCTTATGCTTCAGCAATAGGGAGTCTCATGTATGCCATGTTATGTACGTGACCTGATATAGTCCATGCTGTGAGTGTCATGAGCAGATATCAGTTGAATCCAGGTGTAGAACACTGAACTTCTATGAAATGTATCCTTAAGTACTTGAGAAGAATTAAGGATATGTTGTTAGATTTTGGTAATGGAGAATTCCAAGTCCAGGGGTATACAGACTCAAATTTTATGTCCGATGTAGATGATCAAAAGTCGACATCTGGGAATCTATTTGTGTGTAATGGTGGTGCTATTAATTGAAAGAGTTCCAAGTAGATAGTGAAAGCAGATTCCACCATGGAAGTAAAATACATCGTTGCATCAGAAGCTACGAAAGATGCATTTTGGTATAAAAAGTTTGTCGTAAAGATCAGAGTGATGCCATCAGATGCCATTCCTCTTTACTGCGACAATAATGACGCCATAGCCCTTGCTAAGGAGCCAAGGTCTCACCAAAAATCCAAGCACATCGAGCGGTGATACCACCTCATCCACGATTATCTCGAGAAGTGTTACGTCAAGATCAAGAGAGTCGACTCCACAGACAATGCGGTGGATCCACTCATAAAGTCATTAGGCCAGTAGAAGATTGAAGCCCATCTTAAGAAGATGGAACTTAGATTTTTAGCCAATTGGCTTTAGGTCAAGTGGGAGTTTGTTAGATATGTGTATCCTAGAAGTTAGAATTGACTGACACTTATTGTACACTTCTAAGGACAAAATTATAATTTTGACTATAAATAATAAAATAAATTATTTTTTATCATAATGTGTGTTTAGTGTCTGTGATACATCCCTTGAGTTAATGATAATGATAATTTTTATTTTCAAGAGTTGAAAATTTAAGACATGAATTTTCGTTATTAACTCATAAAATACTTCCGATCCTAGGATCATCATGAGGATGGTGATTGATTCAAAAGGTTGGTGTACAATCACTTCTTTATAGTAGATGAGTCTTGAGTTTATGGTATAGAGACACGAAAGTAAGAGTATAGATACTCGTTAGAGAACGAGGGCACTGAGCGTGACCACCTCAAGCAGTCATAAGGAAGTCTACCTTCTCGTCGATGGTTGGCTCGAAGCTGCAGTGGTGTGTCTGGTTCTTTGACCTGAGGTGTATTGATAGTTTATCTTGAGGGTGTTATAGTTTGACTACACCATGATTCGGTCTTCTAGACATTCGAAATCCTAAGGTGTATGTTGGCTATAGCATGTTCATTGTAAAAATTGGATTGCACCAGGAGGGAATCTATCTACCTCGGTAGATGAGGAGTAGCCCTATGATGATCATGAGAATCAAGACCATAAGCCCATGGCCATGGTAGAGTGAAATAATAGAAAGAGTTTCTATTAAGATTTTCACAAGATTAAATCATATGACAGAAATTAGGGTTTGACGAGTTCACCTTAACCCTAATCTAATCAGAGCTCAAGATAGAAGAACTTAATCACATATGTAACTGCACCAAGAGCTTCATCTTCAGTTTTGATGGATTGTCGTCATATACTGCTAGGTATCACTGATGGATTTTGGGAGCAATTAGAATAATTTGGATGATCGATCATTCTAGTTGTCTAAATCAGAAAAGTTTTGATCCATCGAAAGGTGTTTCGATGATATCGATGATGGAGATCATGACATATCCCATTACCATACAGAACTAAACCTAACTAGATCATACAAACAAGGGTTTGGATCTAGATATCATCAATTGGACTAACCTAGTTTAATTAATTTGAATTAGATTTAATTAGGTTCAAGGAAATCATGCTAGCACATGATTGAGCCTAACGTTCTCCTTCTGCAATTATCAAAAGTTGTCTCGACTGAGCCAAATATGTTTGGACTCACTCAAGTACCTTTACTTGGTGTAACTGGAGCTTGTTCAGGTCAGAAAAGGGTTGTCTTAATTTATGAGATAAATTTGAGACAACACCTGCCATTTTCCATCATCTACTAATTCTTGTCTTTTGACTTTGGTCAAACATTGACCTTTGATACTTTGACATCTACCAATGTGTTATGCACCCATAGGAGAGCAGATAGGGGCTTGTCCCCTTACTAGAAAGAGGAAAGAAGGGGGTGCATTCCTAGAGAGGCATGCACCTAAGTATAGGGATGCTTGGAGTCCCATACAGATGGGACTCTAGGTTGCTTCTTGGAATCAAACTAAGTGGCGCCAAGGACTCTGCTTTGACTAGTCTTGGCGCCACCTAAGGGTGTTGGAGAGGGGCTCTCATTTGATTGGATTAGGTGATGTCATCCCACCGATTAGATTTAGATTTAATTGCATGAAGAGACATGATTGGTCGGGATGATATGGCATTGTATGGCGCAGTAGGGTCTATATAAACCCTATCTGCGCCTAGCTTTAAATGCTCTCTCCCTTTGCTTATGCCACATTGCTCTCTCCCTCTCTCCTCCATGCCTTCCTCAGATCCTCTCTCTCCTCTCCATGCTCAAGAGGCTTTGGGCTCAAGTTTGGTGCGATCCAGGCAAGAGAAAGGTGACAAGAAAGGAAGAAGGCAACACTGCTGCAAGAGACGACATCAAATCTTCAAAAAATATTTTGAAGGCCTTCAAGTTCAAATCTAGATTTGATCTTTGGAGGATAGATCAAGAAGAAGGAGATATCTAGATCCTGCCTGAGTGGATATCGATAGAGGTCAGGCGATTGCGTGGCTGCATCCAAAACCTCAAGCAATCAGCAGGATCATCATTGGATAATTAAATTATCCAAGAATAAGGTATAAATTAAATCTAATTTTATTTTATTTTATTTTATTTTTAGATCTATCAAATCAGATCTGAAAAGTATTAGATTTGATTTAGATCTAAGAGAAAAATTTTTGAAATATTTCTCTTAATCAAATTAGATCTAAACGAACTTGACTCGGGAAATAGGTTTTTTCCTTCATCCTCTTCTAGTTATCGATCCTTTAAAAAAGAAAAGAACAACAACAAGAAGAAAAAGAATAAAAAGGTCTAGTAGCATCTTGGGACGTCTATATAGGGCCAGACCAAGAAGCCCAAGCCCAACCAGAGCTAAGTGAAATGCTTCTACTATAAGAAGTAGGGGCACTAGAAGAGGAACTGTCCTTGGTATACTGCCCCCTGGATTCGAATAGGCCAAGGAAGAAACAAATAGTTGCTAGGTAAGGTAATTATATGATAATGCCTTTCAATTTCTCAATATGTAATACTACTGCCTATGTATTAGATACTAGAAGTTCTTATCATATCTATAATTCATTGTAGGATTTATAGGTTAGTAGGAGATTTAAAAAAGGTGAGAGATTTTTTAATGTTGAAAATGGAAGACCAGTTTTAGTTTTAGCTTCAGAAATCATAAATCATGTATTTAATTCTCATACTATTATTCTTAACGAATCTTACTTTTGTCTAAGTTTTTTATTAAACATTATCTCTATAGTGTTTCTGGCCAAAATTAGTTATAAAATTTTAATAAAAATAAATTTTTATAATATCATTTTGAATGGTGTTACTATTTTTGTTAGACAATTGAACAATGAAATTGTTGGTACAGAAAATAAACTACCATTGGAGATTGTTGGAGGTGAAAATTAGGATCTCACTAGTGGAACCAATAAGACAAAATCTTGGCTAGAGGTGGCTCCGACGTGGACTCTTTGATGGTCAAGTTAGTAGCCTAGCCAATAAGAATGGAGTACTCAGTAGATTTTTAATGAAGAAAAGAGCTTAGAGAGGAAAACGTATCTGGAGGGTTTTATTTATAGATGGAGCTTGTAATAGATTGATGGTGATAGCCATAATAGAATGTCAGTAGGTCATTCGAGCTACTTATAGTTTATTATAGTGAGTGTGCTATTATTTGTCGTAACTTGCTGATGGTTGGATATTTTTTGCTGGAGTTCGAATGGAAGGTCAGATGCTTTCGAGTTTGATTGTGAGTTATTTGTCCTGAGGTTAAGGTATTGGGGCTTAGGATCAGATGGACTGAGCTTGAATATCAGCATTTGGATTGAGAGTAATGAGTTTATAGATCAGGTTCTAGATTTGAGCCATAGTAGAATTGTTTCAACTAATTTTGAAAGCTTGGTCATCTTTGAGGTTAGTCAATAATAAAAACTAGTACCTTGCGTTGGAGGACTTGAGGTCGGAAAGGAATAATGGGTTTCTCAATTAAGACTGCGACAAAGCTGCTTTAATTATCACTACTACAAAAAGAGTCTACGACAGCACATATTATTGCAGTAGTTTTTAAAATTGCTATAATAGAGTCTATGGTAGAGGTTATAAAGAACCGTTGCTATAGGACAGACCTATAGCAGTGGTTCCAAGTAACCACTACCATAGTCTGACCTATGGCAGCGGTTCTTTTTAACCACTATCATAGGTCTGATCTATGACAACGATTCTTTGTAACCACTATCATAAGTCCGATCTATAGCAGCGATTAAGACAACTACTGCCATAAGTTGGACCTATAGCAGCGATTTCTTATAATCGCTGCTATACATTGATCTATGGCAGCGGTTATTTGTAACCACTGTAATATATTTTTTTTTTATTTTTTTTAAATATTATATAATTTTAAAATTTAATATTCATCTTCATCATTCATTATTTAAATAATTATCATTAGAGTATCATCGCAAAAGATCACCTCGATCTGATGGTCCTAGCTTCATTGATTAAAAAAATTTGATTTCGATGATCATGAACAACAATATGATGATCTGATAGATGGGGACCTTTGATAGGTTCAAAAATCTACAATGATGATCTCAGTTATATTTGTAGCATACTATCAAAGTTTCACTTCAATCGAATATCGTTATCTTGGTCAATTTAGTATAAGTTAATTTCGATCGTTAAATGATAAACGAGTGATCAAAGGACCAGACGATGTCCGATTATGAGATAATTTTTTTTATAAATGATCTTGGCTACTACTTTAATTATTTTTTATGATGGTGATTATAAAATTCAACTCATGAGACTAAGAACGATCTAAAACTATACGTTGCCTGATAACCATTCTTGAACTCTGTTAGTTGTTATATGCACGTGCTCATACTTTTGCAACATCTACTTAACGTGAACGATTCATATGAAAATGATTTGAATTTTACTATCATCACTATATAAAATAATTAAAATTATAATAAAGATTATTTAAATAAAAAATTATCTCATAATTAGATGCCATTTAGCCCTTTGATCGCTTGTTTCAAATTTAACGGTCAAAATTATTTCATACTAAATTGATATGATAACGATATTCGATTGAAGAAAAAAATTAATAATATGCTATAAATATTATCAAGATTATCATTATATATTTTTGGATCGATCAGAGGTCTCCATCTATCAGTCATCGCATCGTCGTTCGTAATCATTGAAATCAAATTTTTCTGATCGATGAAGCTAAGGCCATTAGATCGAGATGATTTTTTGTGATGATACTCTAATGATAATTATTTAGATAATAAATGATAAAGATGGATACTAAATTTTAAAATTATATAATATTTTAAAAAAATAAAAAAAAAATATTTCTAATCTATGACAACGATTACTAAAAATTGATGCTATAAATCTATGACATGTTAGATATGTGTGCCCTCGAAGCCAGAATTGGCTGACACTTATTATACACTTCTAAGGATAAAATTATAATTTTGACTATAAATAATAAAATAAATTATTTTCTATCATAATATGTATTTAGTGTTTGTGATACATCTCTTGAGTTAATGGCAATGATAATTCTTATTTTCAAGAGTTGAAAATTTAAGAGATAGATTTTCATTATTAACTCATAAAATGCTCCTGACCGTAGGATCATCACGAGAATGGTGATTGATCTGGAAGGTTGGTGTACAATCACTTTTTTAAAATAGATCAGTCTTGAGTCTACGGTATAGAGACATCGGAGCGACAGTATAGGTACTCGTTAGAGAACGAAGGCACTGAGTGTGACCACCTCGAGCAGTCATTAGAAAGTCTACCTTTCGTTGATGACTAGCTCGAAGCTATAGTGGTGTGTATGGTTCTTTGACCTGAGGTGCATTGGCAGTTCACCTTGAGGGTGTTATAGTTTGACTACATCATGACTCGGTCTTCTAGCCATTCGGAACCCTAAGGTGTATGTTGGCTATAACATGTTCATTGTAGGAATTAGATTACATCAAGAGAAAATCTATCTACCTCAGTAGATGAGGAGTAGCCCTATGGTGATCATGAGAATCAAATCCATAAGCCCATGGCCATGGCAGAGTGAAATAATAGAAAGAGTTTCTATTAAAATTTTCACATTGGATTTGCGTCGAATGATTAATTCACATGATGGATATTAGGGTTTGATGAGTTCACCTTAACCCTAATCTGATCAGGGCTAAAGATAGAAGAACTTAATCATATAGGTAACTACACCGAGAGGTTCATTTTCAGTTTTGATGGGTTGCCACCATATACTGCTAGGTGTCACTCATGGAGTTTGGGAGCAATTAGAATGATTTGGATGATTGATCATTCTAGTTGTCTGAATCAAAAAAATTTTGATTCATCGAAAGGTGTTTCGATAATGTCGATGATAGAAATCATGACATATCTCATTACCATATGAAACTGAACCTATTTGGATCACACAAACAAGGGTTTGGATTTGGATATCATCAATTGGACTAACCCAGTTCAATTGATTTGAATTAGATTCAATTAGGTTCAAAAAAACATGCTAGCACACGATTGAGCCTAATGTTCTCCTTCAACAATCATCAAATATTATCTCGACTGAGTCAAATGTGTTTGGGCTAACTCAGGTATCTTAACTTGGTCTGACTAGAGCTTGTCCAGGTCAAAAAAGGGTTGTCTTAATTTATGAGATAACTTTGAGACAACACCTACCATTTTCCATCACCTGCTAATTCTTGTCTTTTGACTTTGGTCAAACGTTGACCTTTGACAGTTAGACATCTGCCCATGTGTCATGCATCCATAGGAGAGTAGATGGGGGTTTGTCCCTCTACTAGAAAGAGGAAAGGAGATGCCTAGAGTACCATACAGATGGGACTCCAAGTTACTTCATTTAGATCGGATTGCACGTAGAGACATAATTGGCTGGGATGATGTGGCACTGCATGGCATAGCAGGGTCTATATAAACCCTATCTGCACCTAGATTTGAGAGAGCTCTCCCCTTGCCCATGCCACATAGCCTTCTTTCCTCTCCTCCATGCCTACCTCTAATCCTCTCTCTCCTCTCCATGTGTAAGAGGCCTTGGGCTCAAATTTGGTGCGATCCAGGCAAGAGAAAGGCGACAATAAAAAAAGAAGGCAGCATTGCTACAAAAGACGATATCGGATCTTCAAAAATTATTTTAAAGATCTTCAAGATTAGATCCAGATCTGATCTTTGGAGAAAAGATTAAGAAGAAGAAGATCTCTAGATCCTGCCTGAGTGGATACCAGTAGAGGTCAGACGATTATGTGGCTGCATCCAGAATCTCAGGCAATTAGCAGGATCATCATAGAGTAATAAGATTATCCAAAAATAAGGTAAAAATTAAATTAAATTAAATTTATTTTATTTTATTAGATTTATTAAATTAGATCTGAAAAGTATTAGATCTGATTTAGATCTAAGAGAAAAATCTTTAAAATATTTTTTTTGGTCAAATCAGATCTGAACGAATCTAATCTGAAAAATAAAATTTTTTCTTCAATTGGTATCAGAGCCAGATTTCCATACATAATTTAGATCTAATTTTAATTTATTTTTGATTTAATAATTAGGTGATTTTAGATATCACATGAGATGTGATTAGATCTAAAATAAAAAAAAATTAGAAATTAAATAATTTAGATCTAAGTTGTACAAGATGCATGACTAGTTGTAGAATAGAATTGTTCTATGTATAGTCTTGCATGATCATAATTTAATTTGATTAAGTCATAATTTTTAGATCTATTTATTTATTATTTTTTAATATTATAAATATTATAATAAGATCTAAAAAATTAAAAATAAAGTTATTTAATTTTTGATTCATATGAGATATGATGAATGTATGTTTAGACTAGTTATAGAATAGTTCTATATAATTATCTAGAATAAAATTTATTTTAATATAATCAATTTAAATTAAATTTTTTAGATGATTATGAGATAATTTAAATTTAAAAATATGCATGATATGATACATGAGATGTATGCAAAACATGTTTAAAGTTAGATTAATTTTATATATGAGATATATGATCTAACTAATTTTGTAGTTTTCATATTTTTGATTAAGATGTTCCCTTTGGCCGTCCAATCATAAGAATAAAGTAGGATTTAAATGCTCTTTCTTTTCATTTGATGGGGTGTTCTTATGATGTGTAGGGATGCTGCGCATTCGTCCTTAATCAGAAATCCAAAAAACTTATTTTCTGCAAAACCCTAGATCCTGAAACCCTAGGATTTTATTTACATATTTTGTTTGTGAACCCTAAACTTAATTAAGAATTAAGATTATGAAATATATTAAGTCTAAAAATTAAGAATTTTTAGATTTAAGATATATTTATAAAATTAGATTCAGACTGGGGTAGCTCAATTAGGTCTAAGCGGTTGATCAAATCGAATCAAGAGTTGGTTAGATGGGATCAAGAGTGCTTAAATTGACCAGCTTAATAGGATTAAGTCTGGATCAAGATCGAGTCACGTGAGTGATCGATCAAGCTAAGACCTAATTAGGCTCAGTGGTTAGAGTCTGGATTGTAGGCTAATCCGATTGGTTCTGGCTCAACAATTTGGTGTCTAAGATAAGTTTGGCAGATACGATCGATTGATTTTTAATTGGGAGCTACTCGACTCGAATGCATTCTTATCGAGTTAATGGCATATCCTTCCACGTCTCACTTACCTGACCATATTTTGTTGGCTCAGTTTGATCTTGAGGTGGTCATAATCGAGCTAACCCATGCCACTAGGTTAGTCATAATGGTTATGACTATGTTAAGTCTAGTTTAATGAGATCTAAATCAAATCTTCCTAAGAAAAGATTAAGTCTAAGATCTTCCACTATTATAGATGTGCGGGTCCTTCCTAGGGTTGATTATTCTCGACTGGTTATAGTGATTCAATTGCATTGAAAAGATGCAACCATGTCTATTAGGCATTGGATGCTACAGATTGGAGGATGGATTGGGCTCAATATTTTGGATATGGTGAGAGACCCAATTAGAAATTCAATCTATGCAAATGGTGGGTCTGACTTAACTAAGAAGTGGATCAATATTCCAAGCACGATAAGATTCATGAATTAGAGATCAAGTTTGGGTGCACCATGATTAAAGAATCATTGAACAAGAGTTGTTCACCCATTGGCTAACCCATCACCAATAACTGTTAGGTGAGGTGATGAGTCAGTTGGTGGGATCGTGCCACCCATTAGAAATCATTAATCATGAAGATTTTTGCATCTCTATAGAGGAAGTGTAGAGATCCAAGAAAATAGTGAAAGCTAATTTGTTTAAAAATAAAATTCTTAAATAAATTGATCAAGTCTTAATTATAATATCTAACTATAAACTTTGACTCTCTATAGAAAAATGTCTGCATCCAGCCTACTAGCACGTATCCTGGACACCCATAGACTGATTGGACCAAATTACAAAGATTGACTTCAGAACTTCAAAATCATTTTGGGTTTTGAGAGGCTAACTCATGTATTGGACCAGGACACCTCCACCTTACCAGCTCATCCATCTGCTAAATAGAGAACATCTCTTGACAAGTGGATGGATGAAGATAACAAGATCAGATACTATATGTTGGGCTCAATGTCTGATGAGCTTCAGCGCCAACATGAAGATATCAAGACTGCCCGCTAAATATTGGCTCACCTACAAGAGATGTTCGGTGAACAGAGTCATGCAGCCAAGTATCAAGTCGCTAAATGACTTTTCAAGGCTAAAATGCATGATGGACAGTTAGTCCAAGATCATTATCTGATGATGATCAAGAATTTGGAAGAGTTTAAGAAGCTCGGAGTGAAGTTGGATCTGGATTTGCAGAATGATATAATTCTACAATCCTTGATTGATGCATATGGGCAGTTCATCATGAACTACCATATGCATAGACTTCAAATTCCTGTTCGAATTTGAAATGCTGGTTACTGCTAAGCTTCTGAAAGGTTTAAAGACTCAGTGCTTGCTTATGGAATGGACTTCTTCCAAGAAAATTTTTGGAAAAAAGAAGAAGGAGGAAAGTCGAGAGAAACAATAGAAAAATATTTTATTACAAATGAAGAAGAAGCAAATATTTTTATGGCCAATACTGAATAAGAAGAAACAGGTCCTTCTAGGGTATGTCATTTAGAATCTATTTCTTTTGCAGTTGGTGCTTGACTCTATTTCTAGTGCATTATGCAGGTCTATGTAGGAGGCGGAGGATTCCTAGCATCGAAAATGGAGCAAGTTGCTGCTGCTGGTTTATACTTTACTACCATCTGTTTAGACTATACAAAGATTGTTATTATGTGCTGACAAGCAAGAAATTGATTTTTTTCTTAGCTCTAGAAGGCTTGTAATTGTTTCTTAAGACCATTTATGATTCTTTAAAAGAATCTGCAAGTGATTTCTTATTAACGATTTTACAGTTATTATTGATGTATCATTTTTAAGAGGTGGCCATGTCCAAATGATAGTATCTATGGTACCTAGACTAGGTCATTATAGCAGAAGATAGGATTAACAAATTAGAAAATCAGCTATTGAGTCGTGACTTTCGAGTTATTCAATTATGAATCTTTTTTCATGGCAAAATGACTAAGCCTTTGTAGGACAGGGAAAGGCCATGATCTTCTTGCCTAGTACATATGTGTGCGTCCATTTTGTGTAGCTAGAGGCAACTTTGTCTACTTCATAAACTTTATCGATATTTATCTAAGTAGTGTATCTTATGAGAAATTAAGTCTGAAGCTTTTGAAAAGTTCAAAAATTCAGACATGAAGTAGAAAAGCAACTAAAAAATTATTAAGTTCTCGATCAGATCGGAGTGAAACCTTCGAAATTGTTGGACTATCTCAGAAATGGCATAATCTCTCAATGACTCCATTTGGAAATTCAACTCAATGGGTTTAGAATGGAGGAACGCCCATTAGAATATGGTCCGATCCATGATAGCTCACAGACCTTTTTGATTTTCTTGGACATAGTTTGTTAACTGCAATATACTTACTGAAAGGGTTTCTTCTAAAACCATTCTACCACACTGTATTGGATGACATGTAAAAACAAGTCAAGTCATCTGAGAATTTGGGGTTGTCGGCTCATGTCAAAAGACAACAACGGACAAGTTAGGCTAAGTCCTTTAGAGCTGATTTATTAGGATATCTAAAGAGTCATTAGGATATTATTTCTACATTTAGAAGATCACAATGTGATTGAGTGACATGCCATCTTTTTAAAAATGTTTATTCAAGATAGCGGCATTGGAAAGCAGATCAAGCTCAGGAGAAAGTCTTCACAAGGCCAAAGAGCTAAGGACCAAATGGAACCAAATCAGGTTGAGCCAATACAATCACTATCTCCTCCACCTCATAGATCGAAAAAGTTTTCCATCCTCTGAGAGGTACTTAGGTACCATTTTAGAAAAAATAGAGAAAATATTTCTCGTAGGTAATGGGGTTCATGGTGATGATCCCAAAACTATTGAGGCGATATCGGATATCGACTCCGAGAAATGGTTAGAGGCAATGAAGTCAGAAATTGACTCGATGCACTCAAACCAAGTCTGGACCTTGGTAATCCACCAGAAGTATAGTACCTATTGGGTGTAAATGGATCTACAAGAGAAAGATTGGTGCAGATGGGAATGGAGACATTCAAAGCTAGATTAGTGGCAAAGGTATAGTCAACACGAAAGGCATTGACTATTAGGATACCTTTACTAGTAGCTATGCTAAATTCATTTCACATTGCTTGCTATTGCAGCCTATTTCGATTATGAAATATGGCAAATGGACGTGAAAATCGTTCTTAAATGGATACTTGAGGAAGATATCTATATGAACAGCTATAGGTTTCACATCCAGTGATGCTGATCACAAGTATGCAAGCTGCAAAGATCCATATATGGACTTAAGCAAGCATCTCAGAGCTGGAAATACTCATTTTAATGATGTGATCAAATATTTGGTTCATCAAAATGAGGAGGAACCATGTGTCTTCAAAAATGTCAGTGGGAGCGCTATTATCTTCATCGTATTGTACGTGGATGATGTCCTCCTTATTAGGAATGATATTCCCATGTTGACCATAGTTAAAATATGGTTATCCAAAAAATTCTCCATGAAAGACCTAGGAGAAGCATCCTTTATTCTAGAAATTAAGGTCTATAGAGATAGACCGAATAGGATGCTAAGACTTTCACAGAAGATGTATATAGAGGAAGTGCTAACGAGGTTTAGCATGGAAAACTCTAAGAGGGGTTTGGTATCCTTCAAACATGACATTCATCTTTTCAAGAAGATGTGCCCTAGCACACGTAAGGAGATAGAACGCATGAGTAAGATCCCTTATGCTTCAGCAATAGGGAGCCTCATGTATGTCATGTTATGTACATGACCTGATATAGCCCATGCTGTGAGTATCACGAGTAGATATCAAACGAATCCAAGCGAAGAATACTGGACTTCTATGAAATATATCCTTAAGTACTTAAGAAGAACTAAGGATATGTTGTTGATTTTTGATAATGGAGAACTCCAAGTCCAGGGGTATACAGACTCGGATTTTATGTCCGATATAGATGATCAAAAGTCAACATCTAGGTGTCTGTTTGTGTATAATGGTGGTGCTATCAATTTGAAGAGTTTTAAGTAGATAGTGATAGTAGATTCCACCATGAAAGTAGAGTACATTGCTGCATCAGAAGCTATGAAAAAAGCATTCTGGTACAAGAAGTTTGCTGCAGAGATCAGAGTGATGCCATCAGATGTCATTCCTCTATACTGCGACAATAATGGCGCCATAGCTCTAGCTAAGTAGCCAAGGTCTCATCAGAAATCCAAGCACATCGAGTGACGATACCACCTCATCCATGATTACCTCGAGAAAGATTACATCGAGGTCAAAAGAGTCGACTCCATAGATAATGCGACAGACCCACTTACAAAGCCATTAGACTAGTAGAAGATCGAAGCCCATCTTGAAAAGATGGGACTTAGAATTGTAGCCAATTGACTTTAGATCAAGTGGGAGTTTGTTAGATATGTGTGTCCTAAAAGTTATAATTGGTTGACACTTATTATACACTTCTAAGGATAAAATTATAATTTTAACTATAAATAATAAAATGAATTATTTTCTATCATAATGTGTATTTAATGTCTGTGATACATCCCTTGAGTTAATGACAATGATAATTCTTATTTTCAAGAGTTGAAAATTTAAGACATGGATTTTTATTATTAACTCATAAAATGCTCCTGACCGTACGATCATCATGAGGATGGTGATTGATCCGAAAGGTTGGTGTACAGTCGCTTTTTTATAGTAGATGAGTCTTGAGTCTATGGTGTAGAGACACCAGAGCAAGAGTATAGATACTCGTTAGAGAATGAGGGCACTGAGCGTGACCACCTCGAGTAGTTATTAGGAAGTCTACCTTCTCATCGATGACTAGCTCGAAGCTGCAGTGGTGTGTATGATTTTTTGATCTGAGTTGCATTGGCAGTTTACCTTGAGGGTGTTATAGTTTGACTACACCATGACTCGGTCTCCTAGCCATTTGTAATCCTAAGGTGTATGTTGGCTATAGCATGTTCATTGTAGGAATTGAATTGCACCAAGAGAAAATCTATCTACCTCGATAGATGAGGAGTAGCCCTATGATGATCACCAAAATCAAATCCATAAGCCTATGGCCATGGCAGAGTAAAATAATAGAAAGAGTTTCTATTAAGATTTTCACATTGGATTTGAATCGAATGATTAATTTATATGATAGATATTAGGGTTTGACGAGTTCACCTTAACCCTAATCCGATCGAAGCTCAAGGTAGAAGAACTTAATCACCTAGGTAACTGCACCGAGAGGTTCATTTTTAGTTCTGATGGATTGCCACCATATATAGCTAGGTGTCACTGGTGGATTTGGAGAGCAATTAGAATGATTTGGATGATCGATCATTTTAGTTGTCTGAATCAGAAAAGTTCTAATCCATCGAAAGGTGTTTCGATGATGTCGATGATAGAGATTGTGACATATCTCATTATCATACGAAACTGAACCTAACTGGGTCATACAAATAAGGGTTTAGATTTGGATATCATCAATTAGACTAACCCAGTTCAATTGATTTGAATAAGATTCAATTCGGTTCAAGAAAATTATGCTAGCACACGATTGAGCCTAATGTTCTCCTTTAACAATCATCAAATATTATCTCGACTGAGCCAAATGTGTTTGGGCTAACTCAGGTACCTTTACTTGGTCTGACTGAAGCTTGTCCAGGTCAGAAAAGGATTATCTTAATTTATGAGATAAATTTAAGACAACACCTGCCATTTTCTATCATCTACTAATTCTTTTCTTCTGACTTTGGTCAAATATTGACCATTGACACTTAGACATCTGCCCATATGTCATGCACCCATAGAAGAGCAGATGGGGGTTTGTCCTCCTGCTAGAAAGAGGAAAAGAGGGGGTGCATGCCTAGGGAGGCATGCGGCCAAGGATAATGATGCCTGGAGTCCCATATAGATGGGACTCTGGGTTGCTTCATGGTATCAAACAAGGTGGCACCAAAGACTCTACTTTGACCAGTCCTGGCACCACCTAAGGATGTTTGAGAGGGGATCTCATCTAATTGGATCAGGTGATGTCATCCCACTAATCAAATTTAGATCTGATTGCACGTAGAGATGTGATTGGTCGGGATGATGTGGCACTGCATGGCGCGGCAAGATCTATATAAACCCTATCTATGCCTAGGTTTGAGAGAGCTCTCCCCTTGCCCATGCCACATAGCCTTCTCCCCTCTCCTCTATGCCTATCTCTGATCCTCTCTCTCCTCTCCACGTCCAAGAGGCCTTGGGCTCATGTTTGGTGCGATCTAGGCAAGAGAAAGGTGATAAGAAAGAAAGAAGGCAGCACTGCTGCAAGAGACGACATCGGATCTTCAAAAATTATTTTGAAGATCTTCGAGATCAGATCCAGATTTGATCTTTGGAAAAAATATTAAGAAGAAGAAGATCTCCAAATCCTGATCGAGTGGAGAATGGTAGAGGCCAAGCGATTGCGTGGCTGCATCCAGAATCTCAGGCAATCAGCAAGATCATCACAAGATAATAAAATTACCCAAAAATAAGATATAAATTAAATCTAATTTAATTTAATTTATTTTATTTTATTAGATTCATCAAATAAGATCTAAAATATATCAGATTTGACTTAGATCTAAGAAAAAAATCTTTGAAATATTTTTCTTGGTCAAATCAGATCTGAACAAACCTGATTCGAAAAATAGGATTTTTCCTTCACGACAGTGGTTTCATAACCGCTGCAATGGATCTATTGCATCGATTTTTAGTAACCACTGCCATAGATCTATGCCAGCGGATAGAAAATCATTATCGTAGGTTAGATTAAAAATCTTCAATTTTTCTTTCCGCCCGTGCGCTCTCTCTCTCTCTCCCCTCCTCTCCATCATCGGTGAGACTCCATGCATCCCGCCGCCGCTCGCCCCCCGCATCCTCGATCGCTGCCCGATCGCCCACCTCCTTTCCCTCTCCTGCCACACCCCCCACCTCCCCATCCCTAGCCACCGCCCGACCACCCACCCATGCCCTCCGCTGTCGCCCCCCTGCTCCTTCCCATCCCCTACCACCGTGCCGACCGCCGCACCCTTTTGCATCCCCAATCCCCCGGCCGACTGCCACCCCACCCTCCCCATCCATCGGTCATTACGCCACCCCCCGCCCTTCCATCTCGTCGTGCAGCTTGCGCCCCACCCTCATCCCCGGACCACGCCGTCGCCCGCCTCCCCATCCCCGACCATTGCTCGCCACCCACCCTTGTCCTCTCGACCGCACCCCCCACGCGCTCCCTATCTCCGACCGCCATCCGACTCGCCCACCCTTGCTCTCCCCCCAACCGCAGCCCCCTCGCCCCCTCCCATCCCACCGCCGCCGTCCGCCGTCCGCCCCCCGCCCTCCGCATCCCCGACCGTGGTTGCCCGCCTTCGCACCTCCCCTCTCGATCGCTCATCGCCCACCCTCCCCATCCACCGACGCCACCACCCCTTGCCCTCCCACTTCTCGCCACCCACCCCCCTACCCTCCCTTTTCCTTGGTCCTTCCCATTCATGGCGCCTCTCTAGGCCTCCTCTCCCTCTCTCTTTCCTCTTTGTCTTTCTCTCTCTTCTCTCTCTATCTAGCTATCTTGCTCTTATTTCGTAGGTTACCTCTAGCGCTGTCGTCTTCCTCTAGCACCATCGTCGGTGACCCTCGAAGCTTTCGATGCAACCCCCTTTCTATAGTCATAGGTATATTTTTTATTTTAATTTTATAGTATTATTTATTAATCACTAGACTAGACCTATCAATGGATCAGGTTCAGTTCAGAACCTGGATATTCAGATCCAAATCTGATTTCAATTACTGATTCAGATCCAAACCCGAATACCCGATGGGTTCATACTTAAAGTACTAGACCCAGACCCTAATGGATCCTGGGTATTCGGACCTAATTTTGAGATCCAAAACTAAGAAAGAGAGAGGAAGAGAGGGAGAGAGGGGGTCTGGCCTCGTCGCCATCGTCGGTAAGGAAGACCAAGAGAGAGAGAGAGAGAGAGGATCATGTCATGCTGATAAGCCGTGCCAGCTGCTAAGAGAACCTTCAACCGCTAAGAGAACCCCTATCTTATTACTTTTATTTATTGCATTGCATAGCGATAGACCTGCTAATTGATTAGTGTGCATAATCTTTGGCATCCATTTATTTATATGTAATTGTATGGATGGTAGTTAGGTAATATCTTTGATTATTGTTCAACATATCATATTAGTTAATGTTCATTAATATTGCAGATCACGATGGCATCGAAACGCCATCTAGCTTTCACCTCTATCTCTCGACAGGTTATATGGAGTTCAACATCTGAGGAGCAGTCGGAGCATACTCCATTCTCCTCCGCATCGACTGCTCAGGGACCTCCATCACCGGCATCTACTCTATCGATGGCATCTACTCTATCGATATCTGAGCCTCCACCTTCACTCACATCTCCAACACGTGCTACTCCATCGACATCTGAGTGTATATTTTTATTATATTATTTATTTTTTTTTATATAGTATTTGTATACTTACATATTTGCATAACGTATTTTTATTGTAGGTGCATCATTCAGTAGGATATTTTGCAGTCCCACATGTATGGCGCATGTATGAAATCACTAGCATCAGGTGATGGTACAGTATGATGCGGAGGGGAGGCTAGTAGGGGAGACCGTGTGGGAGATGCATTCCATTTTTGGAGTGCTTGTGAGGTGGTCAGACATTATTCCTATAGAGCCCAGAGACTGGCGATTGATGGATGATACTATCAGGGATCGGGTGTGGAAGGAGATATGGGTAAGTGTATCTTAATTATATTTATGTATTTTACATGTTTACACTATGTTTGATTAGAATAATTTTGTAACTGACTTTTGATAACTTTGTGCAGAGGAGGTACGACTTTTCTGATCATGAGAGGGCTCAAGATGTCCGACTAAGGAAGATTGAAAAGTTATACCTCAGGACTACAAGATCAAGCGCATAGAGGATCTGCCGTCAGCACAAACGATACACTCCAAAGATAGCTTGCTCCGTGATACAGGATTGTCTTGAATCACTGGAAGAGGATGGTTACACTTGAGGAGCTAGGGTTGAGGAAAATACTACTTTTAATTTTTTAATATGCTTAATTAATTTAATATTTATTATTTATTTGATACTTGTTAGGCTACCTTTCATCAGAATTGGAAGAATTGGGCAGTCCAGGAGTATACGCACACTCTCGACTATGAGTCTATGGCTAGTCGTGTGCATAGAGAGGTAATAAATTCTAAATCTTAGTAGATAAATTAAATTGATATTTTTTTCATATTTTTGATAAACTGATCCATTATTATAGCTGATGAGAGATGGAGTGATGCCCAGCTGTAGCGAGATCTTTCGATCCAATCGTATGGACAAGAAGGATAGGTCGATGAACGCCGCGATCAAAAGGATTTTTGTAAGTATTAAATATATTAGTATATATATTTAGTACTATAGCATCTGTTATAAAATTTTATCCATACTAATAATTATAGGATCAGTTAGATGCACTCGCAAGCGAGGGCCCGGATACCTCTAGCCTCCATGACCATCTATCTCAAGTCTTGGGGCCTGAGCACTCTAGGAGGATCTGATGTAGGCCCAAACATATGCTGACCATGATAGAAAATATGCAGGATTTCATGCATAGATTTTAAAACTTTTTCAAAATATAGAGCAGTGGAAGACATAGATTAAACTATTTAATCTACAACATGAATGTAATCAAATTATAAAATCCTACATTAAGATTCTATAACATGTTATGATACAAATATAAATCTAAAATTAAATTAATCATAAGTAGTATTGATCATATCAATACCTAGATCTAGAATAATTCTAGATCTAATCCTAGATCATATCTAGGTCACCAAGAGATAAGATCTTTTATCTCTGTGCGGGTTGAGAACTTCATAGTTGAATCCATTATTGCCTTTGGAGCCACACAAGCGTCTGACCTCTATAGGTGATCCACACAAACCTGCAACACAGATCGAAGGTTCGTCGAATGAAGATCCGCTTAAAGTGCCAGCTTCTCGCGGATCCCTTCTGATGGTTAATCAAATACATGTTCTTTGGATCTCTTGGATACTCCAAAAGATGAAGAACATGAGGAGGAATAAGAAAGGAATCCAACCCTTAGATCTTCCATAAATCAAAAAATAAAATCAAGGAAAAACAACTCCTAAGAGAAGACAAATCTTCTCCTTCAGGACATCAACCGTTGATGTCCTGGAAACATCTCTATACTAGGACAAGAGGAGACCTCCTCTAGGATTTTTCCTAAGTTTCTAGATCTAAGATTTCTGATTTTATTCATATAAAAATTAGAGAGGAATGGTTCTCCAAGAAACCCTAAGAGATGACATTTCTTCTCTTCTCCTTCTCTCATCAGGACATGATCAGATCATGTCCAAAAATTAACACCATGCCCCAACAACTTGGAGCAGTCATCCCCAAACCTAAATTCTCTCTCTCTCTCTCTCTCTTAAATGTTCATCATATAAAAATTATAAATAAAATAGAAAGAGAGAAACATAAAAGAAAAATACAAGAGAAGACAATCTTTTCTTACCTTGTCTCTTCAAGATATCAACCTTTGATGTCTTAATTGAGGGCTCTTCTCTAAGAATCTTGGCACCACAAATCCTTCATACCTTCTCCTCCTTCTTCTCTAATTTTTCATGATTTTTCAAAAATTTTTTACACCCTCAAACCATCTTATAAGAGGCGTCCACCTTTTATTGCAAGACTAGATCAAAACCGAGTCAAAGGATGACTTCTATGGGGCGTCCAACTCTTGGATTCCCCTCCCACTTATCTTTTTGTGTAACCACTGATTCTCATGCACAAAACCAAGGGAAAGAGGTCTGAATAAGATAGAGGGGCATGGGTAGAGTTGGTGCACAAGGGAGGAAGGAGTTTGGGTCAAAGAAGACTCTTCCAAGTAGGAAACAATTTCCAACTTCCTCATAATTTTGATCAAATCAAATTTAAATCCAATTTCTGAGATAATGGAATGTAGAAAATCAATTCTTAGGCATAAAAATCATAAAAAAAAAATCTAGAATTAAAATATGGTGTGGGCTTTCTTAGGCGCAAGTGAAAGAGAGAGAGTCCCAGTCCAACTAGGACTCCTCTTATTTGATCAGGTCAAAATTATTTTAAATCTAATTTATTATTTAAATTAGATTAAATATAACTTAATTAAGGATGATCTTAGTTCAATTAAAAGATTAATTAAATTAAAATAAATTAAGATTTAAATCTGATTTAAATCCTAAGTCAATCAGGTGCATCCAAGTCCTTGTCAAACAAGAAATTATTCTTTTCTTGCAATTGACTTATCCAATAAATCAATTAAACTTAATCTAATTAAATTTAAATTAATTTTAATTAAATCTAATTCAATTAGACTTGATCTTAGCTCGATTGCTCAATCAAATTGAGCTAATTAGTAATCCAATTGTTAATCGATCCTCCTACAATACTTGCATTAGGTCAAACATTAATCGCATTGAATGTTAACCTCGAAATGATTCTTAATCATTGATTAACCATCCGATCAGATTACAAGCTCTAATGTGTGTAAGCCCATAGATTTGAACCTAAGTCGGTAGTACAGAAACCAATTTTTGTACCAATCGATATTACCATCTAGTCGATCGTGAACAATTTAAGAACCATCCGATAAATCCTCTTTTATCGATTTATTATAGTTCTAAGGACTTCATCATAATTTAGAAGTTTATTTAAGGAAGATAAAACTTTTATGATGAAATAGCTAAATTACTATTATTATTAGATAATTTATATACTAATTTCAATCATCTACTACTTAAATGATTTGCTTTAGGATACATTTTTCAACAACTTTCACTTGAACTAAAGCTAATCAGAATGATATTAAATATTCTATCTTTCACTTGAGTTCATAAAACTCCTTAGTTTTGAGGCCTTAGCAAATGAGTCGATCAAGTTCTTCTTTTACATCGATCTTCTAAATATCGATGTCACCCAGATCAAATATCTAAGATGAAATCAATGCAGAATATGATGGTCCTTCAGTTCTTTAGCCTGAGTTATGGCTCTAGTGCTATGATAGGACTGGACCATGGGTAGAGGGTGCCACTTTCAACCTACTAATGAACCTCAGTAACTACACAGCTTATATGACAGCATCATATGCTACGATGTACTCTACATTACTAACTAAATAGGCTAAAGTATCCTGCTTGGAATCTTTCTAGCAAATTGCTCCTACAATTAGGATATGATTTGACATTATCTTGTTGTTATCTTATTCGGACTGAAATCAAAACATCAATATATTTTAAGTTAGTATTTCCATATTTGAGTCACTGGACCTTAGTATTTTTCAAATACTTACGAATTGTCTATACAATCTTTCAGTGGCTTTTACTTGGATCAGACTAGTATTTGCTCACTACCTCTAGTGAGTATACCATGTCTAATCTCATACATGGATAAATAAGATTATAGCTAAACCTTTATTCCTTGTAATGTTGGAATGCTATTCTGGATTAAGAGAATTTCATCCTCAAACATCATAAGAAATAATACTACAAAATATTTTGCCCAATAATAAGTATAGGATTTATTTTTGTTCATAACTAAGATATATGTTCAGAATGTTGTTTGAACTCTGAGATGACACTCAGACGGGCATTATAGGTCCTTACCTTTCCATCTGTGCTACTCTGATCCTATTAAAAATCCATTCACACTCAATGGGTTTTATCCCTTTAGGTGATCAACTAGTGTCCATACACTATTGATTTTCATAGACTTCAATTTGGATCATATGGGTCCAAGCCACTTCTCAGAATCAGGCTACTGCACTGTATCCTTATAGGTGATCGAATTCTTGTTGTTCTCATTGAGCTCAACATGATCACAATCCCAAACCTAGACACTGAAGTATCTGTCTGGCTAATGCAGTACTCTACCGGATCTCCTTAAAGGTGACACTTTAATGGGCTCCAAATTTGATCTGATCAAATCTGGTTCTATAGGTTTATCAGATAATGTCGGTTCTTTTCTACCAGTCAAACTTTTATAAGTTCAACTTGATAGGCTAAGGAACTCCTTTCTGAAAGAAATGCCCTACTGCTGATGAACATCTTATGTTCTTTAGCATAGCAGAATTAATAATCGTTAAACACTTATTGGATTAGGATCTAAGTTTATCTGTGAGCAAATATACGACATAGGCTGATCAACTCCAAATCCAAAAGTGAGAGAGTCTAGGTCTACGCCTGATGCATATCCCATATGGAGTTAATGCAATAGATTAACTCGATATAAATTTTTAGAGTAAAAAAATAGTCACAAGAGTACAATCCTATAATAGGCAGACAAGTATATCCTATTATGGATTGAACTATGTCTAACAAAGTTCAATTTTTCCTTTTAGATATACTATGTTCTGAAAAGGAATCCACTAAGAGAGAATCCTATTCTCTTCTAGATATGTCACAAACTCACTGGATAAGTATTTACCTCCTCGATCTAATCGAAGAGTTTTAATACTTTATCCAATTTATTTTTTTTATTATTAAATTATTTGAATATTTTAAATGATTCATCGCAGACGTACCCATGCCCAGATAGGTTGTCTGTAATGAAATATTAATGTCTTCCTTTGGCACTTAAGTTCAAGGTCCACATACATCACTATGTATGAGACTTAGAATATTATCGGCTCCTTTACCTTTTCCAATAAAAGATGATTTTGTCATCTTTTCAAGAAGACAAGAATCACAGGTGTTGTTGTAGAATTTAGTTGACGTCGGATCGAGCTGGAGTCGAGGAAGATGAGGTCACCGTCGATGACCTGCAAAATAAAGTCTCATTCAGAGTCGATGGTGGTAGTTCCGACGAGATCCTTCGATGATCAAGTCAACTCTTCTGGCCAATAGAAATGGAGTGCTCAAAAAAGAGTTCGACAGAGTTTCAAAAAGAAGAAGAGAGCTTAGAAAAAAAAATATAGAGGGTACCTTTTTATAGATGGAGTCTGTAGCGGATTGATAGTGATAGCTGCAGTCATCTGATAGTGGGTTGCTCGAGGCCTAATGAAGTCTGTCATGAAGGGGGGCGCCGCCTGCAGCAGACTGATGGTGATAGCCGTAGCTATCCGGTATTGAGCCACTCGAGGCTACATGGGATTTGGTATGGAGAGAGAGAGGTGTCATCAGACTAATAGCGATCGTTCGTTAAGATTCAATAATCAAAGTTCGGAGAAAGTAGGCATTGGTCGATGAAGAACTTCGACATACATCAATTTCAGAGGAATTCAGATGGCTAGAGGAGATCATCCAAGAGGAGCGCTAGTTGAAATATGAAAGTAATCTACTAGAGAAATCTGACTGAAGGAGAAGTCTGAAAGAAGTTCAGCTCCTGAAGGAGTCTGACTATGGAAGAAGTTTGGGAGGAGTTCGACCGCTGGAGGAGTTTAGGAGAAGTTCGATCGTTGGAGGAGTTTGGCCACTAGAGGAGTTCGACTCCTATAGAAACTTGACTGAAGGAGGAGTCCGGAAGGAGTTTGGCTCCTATAGAAATTTGACTGAAGGAGAAGTTCGGAAGAAGTTCGGCTCCTATAGAAATTCGACTAAAGGAGGGATCCGAAAGGAGTTTGGCTCCTGAAGGAGTTCGACTGTGGAAGAAGTTCGGAAGGAGTTTGACCACTGGAGGAGTTTGATTAGGGCTCGACTGCTGAGGAGTTCGACCGACTGAAGGAGTTTGGCTAAGGTTTGACCGCTGAAAGAGTTCGGCCGATTGAAGGAGTTCGGCTAATGTTTAGCCACTGGAGGAGTTCGGCAGGTTGAAGGAGTTTGGCTAATGTTTGATTACTGGAGGAGTTTGGCTAGGGTTTGATCATTGGAGGAGAATTTTTGATTGATGCTCTTCTATGTTTATCATTTGCATTAGGCTAAGCATCAAGCTAGACTTCAATGGGAGTGGAATTTATCCCCAATAATAGTCTCCTCTACTCCCAAGTTTGAAATTTGAAGGGAGTACGAAAAAGGTGACTATCGAAGTTCTCTTTAGGGCTTTGAATCTATTCAGATTGAAGCTCGGGAGAGATCTTATCTCCAGCCAAGGTTGACGTTGAAGTTGAAGCTCGGAGGAGATCTTATCTCTG
>QRFJ01005750.1:0-77152 GCA_006176705.1 Cocos nucifera
AGTACAAAAAATGTGTCATATGCAGCGCATACTATGACACAACGATTTTGCCCAAACCGTGTTGCCATAGTATCCTATATGATAGTGATTTTCATAACCGCTGCTATAGGTCAGACCTATGGCAGCATTTTATAACCGCTGCTATAGATCCAACATATAGCAACGGGTAATGAAAATTGCCTGTTGTAGGTCGGACCTTATAGCCAGCGGTATACAAAAAATTGCTATCATTAAGTTGGATCTATGACAGTCAATTTTTTATAACCCATTGACTATAGGTCAGACCTATATTGCGGTTAGTTAGGAACCGCTTGCTATAAGCTTATTTATGGAGTGGTTAATTGTTACCACTAGTACATATATGGATATATTTTAAAATGATTAATAATTTTAAAATTTAATATCCAGCTTATTATTTATTATCTAAAATGAATATATATTATAGTATGTCAATCGCAAAAGATCAATCTCGAATCCGATGTTTGGCCCTAGCGTTCATCGATCAGAAAAATTTGATTTCAACGACCACGAACGATGACTGTGATGATCTAAAAATGGAGACCTCCGCATGGATCCAAAACCTAGCAAGATGATCTCGATGATGTTTGTAGTTAAACTATTAAAAATTACTCAATCGGATATTGTTACTTGGTCAATTTTTGTATAGTTAGTTCGATCGTTTAAATGATAAACGATGTGATGCAAAGGATTCAAATGGTGTCTGATTTAGAGATAATTTTTTTTTTAATAAATGATTCCTGTGGCTACTACTTTAGAATTATTTTTTAGGTTGTGATTATAAATATCAACTCTGTGAGATAAAGAACGATTCTTAAAACTAATACTTCTCCTAATAAACCATTCTGAAACTTCATTCTGATGTTATGCTCGTGCTTTTGCAATATTCTGCTTAACATGAATAGTTTAATATGAAAATTGATGTTAAATTTTACTATCATCACTAATATAAATATTTAAATATAATTATAGATCTTTAAAACTAAAAAATTTATCTTATAATCAGACATCATTAACCCTTTGATCGCTTGTTTCTAATTTACGGCCGATAATCATCCATACTAAATTAAAAACATGATAACGATATCGATTGAAGTGAAAACTTTGTGATAGTATGCTACAACATCATGAGATCATCATTGCAGTTTTGATCCATCAGAGTCTCCATCTATTAGATCATCGCAATTAATCATTTCATGATCATTAAAATTCAATTTTTCTAATTGATGAAGTAGGGCCATGATCGACAGGCGATCATTATGATGATACTTTAAATGATAATATTTAGATAAAATGATGAAGATGATATTAAAATTTTAAAATTTATAATATTTAAAAAAATAAAAAAAAATTTAATTATTCAACCTATAGCAGTGGTTATCAAAAATCGCGCTGCTAAGATCACAGAGCGGTTATAGAACCGCTGCCGTAGATCTAT
Source organism: Cocos nucifera (assembly GCA_006176705.1). NCBI lineage: Eukaryota > Viridiplantae > Streptophyta > Magnoliopsida > Arecales > Arecaceae > Cocos > Cocos nucifera. The sequence continues at coordinate 1,457 of QRFJ01005750.1, forward strand.
TTGGTAGCGATCTTAAGATAACCGCTACCAATAAGATTATGGCAGTGGTTCGATAACCATTGCCGTAAGTTAGGTTAAAAATCTTACAAATTTTTCTTGCTTTTCTTTTCGTGCACGCTTCGATCCTCTTTGTCTCCTCTCGTTCTGCTCCCATTCATCGGCCGAGGCTGTTCTTTTCCCTCGGCGACGCCGCCCCTCCTTCCCCCTCTTAGTTCGTTGCCGCCCTCCTTCTCCCTCCCCCTTCGGACCCCCATCCCTGGCCGCCCCTCCCTCCACCCCGCCACCCCTACTCGGCCCCCCACCCCACTCTCCATCGATCGCCCTCCTTCCGCTCCGGACCCGGTCGTCCTCCATCACCCGCCACCCCACCCTCCCCCGACCGCCCTCCACACCCATCCCGGTCGTCCTCCCTGTCCATCTTGCCACCCCCAAACCCCCATCTTCGACCGCCCTCCCCGCCTACCCCTACCGACCCCCCCCCCCACCCTCACCCCCGATCGCCCCTTCCTTCCCCATCCCCGAGTAGGCTCCTCCCTACCACCCCCACCCGACCACCCCCCCACCCCCCGAGTTCTCCTCCTTCTCCCCTATCCCCAACCGCCCCTCCCTGCCACCCCTCAACCCCTCCAAATCTCAAGCCCCCCCACCCCCCACCTCCCCCGACTGCCCTCCTTTCCCCCATTCTCCGACTGCCCTCCCCACCACCTCTGCCATCCCACACCCCTAGCCCCCATCGAACCACCCACCCCTCCCCCCACCCCCCACCCGCCCCTCACCCCCCACACTCCCCCTTCCATTGCCGACCTCCCATCACCATTGCCTCCTAGGCCTCCTCTATCACTATGCTGCCTCCCGCTGGCCCCCCTATCGCTCGATCGTCCCTGCTCTCTTCTCTCTTTCTATCTCTTTCTCTCTCTTTTCTATCTTACTGATCTCTACTTTTATTTATAGGTTACCTCTAGTACCGTCATCCCTCTAACCAATCATCGCTGGCGATGCTTGAAGCTTCGGTGCAAGCCCGGCTCTCTATAGGCCATTAGGGTATATGTTTTTTTAATTTTTAGTATTATATTATTAATTTTGGTGCAAATGAATTTGGTTGATGCCAGATCGAGCTGGAGTCGAGAAGATGAGCGTCACTGTCAGTGACCTATAAAATAAAGTCCTATCTGGAGTTGGATGTGGTGACTCTTGTAGACCCTCCGATGGTCAAATTAGCTTTTTTGGCATATAGAAATAGAGTGGCTCAGGAAGAAGTAAATTTGCAGGAGTTTTTGAAAAAAAGATAAAGCGTCGAAGAAAACAATATGGACGGATTCCTTTTATAGATGGAGCTTGTTGTAGAGTGTCCTGATAAATGACCATCGGTAATTATTCTGATAAACGCCTATTCTAACATCACCGATAAATGCAATCATGATTGGTTCTTGAATGACAATCATAATGTATGCATGAATAAAAATGATAATTGGTAACCCATCAGGTAGTGGGATCGCCTGTATGAATCCGTCTGAAAGAACAGTCTAGAAGAAGTTTGACTTCCATAGAAGCTCGAGTGAAGGAGGAATCCAAAAGAAATTTGACTCCTGTAGAAGCCCGACTGCTAGAGGAATCTGGAAGGAGTTCGACTTTCGTAGAAGTCTGACTGCTGGAGGAGTTCGAAAGGAGTTTGGCTCCCATAGAAGTTCGACTGGAGGAGAAATTCGAAGAAGTTTGGCTTCCGTAGAAGCCCGACTGTTGGAGGAGTCTAGAAGAAGTTTAGCTCCCATAGAAGCCCGACTGTTGGAGGAGTCTGGAAGGAGTTTGGCTCCTATAGAAGTTCGACTGCTGGAGGAGAAATTTGGAAGGAGTTGGGCTCCGTAGAAGCTCGATTAGAGAAGAAATCTGAAAGAAGTTCGGCTCCCGTAGAAGCCCAACTACTGGAGGAGTCTAGAAGGAGTTCGGCTTCCATAGAAGCCCGACTACTGGAGGAGTTTGGAAGGAGTTTGACTCCCATAGAAGTCCGACTGGAGGAAAAATCCAAAAAAGTTTGGCTTCTATAGAAAGTCCGACTGCCGGAGGAGTCCGAAAGAAGTTCGACTCCCATAGAAGCCGACTGGAGAAGAATCCATAAGAAGTTTGGCTCCTATAGAAGCCCACTGGAGAAAAAATTCAAAAAAAAGTTTTGCTCCCATAGAAGCCCGACTGCTGGAAGAGTCTGGAAGAAGTTTGCTCCTGTAGAAGCCTGACTGGAGAGGAATCCAAAAAAAGTTTAACTTTCATAGAAGTCCGACTAGAGGAGGAATCCGAAAGGAGTTTGGCTCTCGTAGAAGCCCGACTACAAGAGAAGTTTGGAAGAAGTTTGGCTCCCATAGAAGTTCGATTGGAGAAGGAATCTGGAAGGAGTTTGGCTCCCATAGAAGTCCAACTACTGGAAGAGTCTGAAAGAAGTTCAGTTTCCATAGAAGTCCGACTACTGGAGGAGTCTGGAAGGAGTTCGGCTCTCGTATAAGTTTGACTGTGGCTCGATCATTGTGGAGTTCGATTGGATTTAGAGTCCTGGAGGAGTTTGACCACTAGATGAGTTCAGTCGTTGGAGAATATCGGGTGGGTTCGACCGTTGGAAAGAAAATTTTTGGTCAAAGCTCTTTCATGATTATCAGCTGCATTAGGCTAAGCACCACTTTGGTGGGAGCAAAATTTATCCCCAACAATAGTCCTCCTAGTCTCGAGTTTGAAGTTTGAAGAAAGTACCATAAAAGCGACTGTCAAAATCTTTTTTCGGGCTCTACACTCGTTGAGGTTGAAGCACGGAGGAGATCTTATCTCCGATCAAGGTTGAAGGAGATCTTATCTTCTGTTGACATTGATGTTGGGGCTCGGGCACAATAAGACCATTGTTGGGGCCTCTCCTCTCACCTCGTCTAAAATGAACGAGGTATTCGACTTTGATCATGTTAGGATGAGGTTCTCCTCCTGTTCCTAACAAGCTGTGGGGGCACATAAGGACCGTTGTCAGGACTTCTCCCCCCATCTCATCTAAAATGAATGAGATCTTCGACTCTGCTCATATTAGGATGAGGTTCTTCTCTTATTTCTAATGAACTGTGGGGCACATAAGGACCATTGTTAGGGACTCTCCCCCCATCTCATCTAAAATAAATGAGGTTTTCAACTTTGCTCATGTTAGGACAAGGTTCTCCTCCTGCTCCTAACGAGTTATGTGGGCACATAAGGGTCATTGTCAGAACTTCTCCCTCTATCTCGTCTAAAATGAACGAGGTCTTTGACTTTGTTCATATTAGGATGAGGTTCTCCTCCTATTCCTAACGAGCTGTAGGGGCACATAAGGGCCGTTGTTAGGGCCTCTCCCTCCATCTCATTTAAAATGAACGAGGTCTTCGACTTTGCTCATGTTAGGATAAGGTTCTCCTCCTATTCCTAACATGGCCACTTCTAATTGCTTCTTTTCTATCATCACATAATTTTTACATCAAAAAATAATAATGTTGAAATGAAGAAGTTTTATTACGAAAAAATTACTGATAGTACATCCTCAGATTTTTTGAGTTTCAAGATCGTGGGAGCATTATTCCTTCGAGCTTCTTTAGACGATAAGTTTTGGGCCGAACGACCTCTACCACCTCATATGGACCTTTTCAATTTGGGGCAAGCTTCCCCTGGCTCTGAGGCTGAGAGACGGTGACTCGCCGAAGCACTAAGTCCCCCACTCTGAATGTTTTACTTCTGACTTTGGAGTTATAATACCAAGCCACCTTTCATCTGTAGGCCGCCATTCGAACCTGGGCTTTCTTTCTTTTTTCTTCCAATAGATCGAGGTTGACTTTGAGATCCTCTAGGTTGTGCTGCTTGTTGTAGGCCACGACCCATGCTGACGAAAGTTTAAGTTCGATCGGGATGACTGCCTCTGTTCCAAAGGCCAAGATGAATGGTGTTTTTCTAGTTGGCAACCTTCGAGTAGTTTGGTATGCCCAGAGGACATGGTAGAGCTCATCCACCCAAGCACCCTTTGCTCTGTCAAGCCTTATCTTGATGCCTTACAGTAGAGTTTGGTTGGTCACTTCAGCTTCTCAATTTGCCTATCGATGAGCTACCGATGTGAAGTGGTGGAAGATGTTTAGATCTTTGTAGAATTTGGTGAACCTCATCTTAATGAATTGTTGCTTGTTATCGATTATGAGGGTTCGGGACAGACCAAATCGATAGACTATTAACTTCCAAATGAAGTCCTGTACCTTGGCCTCGATAATTTTGGCTAGAGGTTTGGCTTTGATCCATTTGGTGTAGTCGATCGTGATCAGGAGAAACTTCTGTTGCCCGAATGCCATTGGAAAAGGGCCGAGTATGTCCATTCTCCACTGTATGAATGGCCAAAGTGAGCTTAGCGGAGGTTGAAGCACGAAGGTTGAAGCACGAGTTTGAAGAAAGTACCATAAAAGCGATTGTCGAAATTTTTTTTTGGGCTCTACACTCATTGAGGTTGAAGCACGGAGGAGATCTTGTCTCCGATCAAGGTTGAAGGAGATCTTATCTTCTATTGACGTTGATGTTGAGGCTCGGGCACAATAAGACCATTGTTGGGGCCTCTCCTCTCACCTTATCTAAAATGAATGAGGTATTCGACTTTGATCATGTTAGGATGAGGTTCTCCTCCTGTTCCTAACAGGCTGTGGGGGCACATAAGGACCATTGTCAGGACTTCTCCCCCTATCTTGTCTAAAATGAATGAGGTCTTCGACTTTGCTCATGTTAGGATGAGGTTCTTCTCTTATTTCTAACAACTGTGGGGGCACATAAGGATCGTTGTCAGGGCCTCTCCCCCCATCTCATCTAAAATAAATGAGATTTTCAACTTTGCTCATGTTAGGACGAGGTTCTCCTCCTGCTCCTAACGAGCTATGTGGGCACATAAGGGCCATTGTCAGAACTACTTAAGCTCGGCATCATCAAGAATGGTACACTCCACTATAAAATCTGCTAATATCTGAGCTTTGATCGATGGTCGGGATCGATAATTGATATCAAATTTTGTGAGCTCAATTGTCCATTTTGCGATTCTTCCAAAAGTGTCCATTCGCTGAAGGACTATCTTTATTGGTTGATCCGTGAGGACCGTTATGGTGTACCCCTGGAAGTAAGGTCAGAGCCTTCTGGCAGCAATTAGAAGAGAGTAAACCAATTTTTCTAGCTTAGAATACCTAGTCTCTGCATCCCTTAGGATTCGGCTTATGTAGTAAATCGATCGTTGTATCTCCACTTCCTCCTTGACTGGGACTGCTGCCAAGGCTGCCAGGGAGACCACTAGGTATAAGAATAATTCTTCTCTAGGTTCGGACTTTGCCAGCAGTGGAGGTGAGCTGAGGTAGTTTTTGAGCTCTTCAAACATCCGTCGGTACTCCATCATCCAGCAGAAATTCTTTGGTTGCTTGAAAACTTGGAAGAAGGGCATGCATCGCTCAGCCGAGCTCGAAATGAAGTGATTTAGGGATGCCACCTTTCCAATCAAGCACTGAACTTCTTTGATTGTCTTTGGAACAGTCATCTCTTGAATGGCTTAGATTTTCTTGGGATTCGCTTCAATCCCGCGCCTCGACATCATAAACCTCAGAAACTTCCTAGAGGTCATGCTAAAGTCGCACTTGGTTGGGTTGAGTTTTATCTTGTGCTTCCTGAGTGCGCTGAAGGTCTCTTCAAGGTCGACGAGGTGGTCTATAGAAGCTCGACTTTTGACAAGCATGTCATCTACATACACCTTCATGTTGCGGTCGATCTACTTCTTGAAGATCTTGTTGACCAGGCGCTGGTATGTTGCCTTTGTATTTTTGAGTCCAAAGGGCATAATTCTATAACAATAAAGACCACGGTCAGTAACGAAAGTAGTTTTCTCCTCGTCCTTCGGTGCCATCCATATCTGGTTATAACCAGAGAAGGCATCCATGAAGGTGAGGAGCTTGTGGTCCGATGTCCCATCCATCATTTGATTGATCCTGGGTAGAGGATAGCTATCCTTTGGATAGGTCTTGTTCAGCCTTTTGAAATCTATACACATCCTCCACTTATTGTTAGCCTTTTTGACGAAGATCATGTTTGAGACCTAGGTCGGATAGTTAACTTTTTGGATGAATTCGGCTTTGAGGAGCTTGCCTACTTCTTTGGCGATTACTTTTTGCTTCTCCGGAGCGTAGCTGCGCATCTTCTCTTTTATCGATCGATGCTTCGGATCAATGGCCAGTCGATGTTCCATGACCTCGGTGTCAATTCCTGACATATCTGCTGGGGCCCAAGTGAAGATGTCGGCGTTCTTCTTGAGGAAGGTAACGAGTTTCTCCCAAACCTCATCTCCTAAGTTGGAGCCCATTTGCACCGCATGCTCCGTGTTTCCATCGTTCAAGGTTACAGAGATGAGGTCCTCCTTAGGCTCGTCCCGCTTCTTGGTAAGATCATCATGAACATCCAGCCCATCGATAGGATAAGAGTCGGACTCTTTTTTTTTATGCAGGGTGATTGTGTAGCAGTGCCTTGCCAAAGCTTGATCTTCCCTGACCTCTTCGATCCCGTGACTTGTTGAAAACTTCACCTTCAAATAATAAGTTGATACCACTGATCGAAGTGCATTTAGATCAGATCAACTGAGAATAGCATTATAGATGGACGGAGTCCTTACAAATAAAAAATTGACCTACGTCTCAGCCAGTTTTGGGCATTGCCCTATAGTCACGGCCAAGGTTATTATGTCCTCCACTAGTACGGCATCGCCAGTGAAGCCTATCAATGGAGAGTTCATAGGTTCCAAGTGGTTATTGAGTAAGAACATTTTTGAGAAGGCATCATTAAATAATACGTCGGTCGAGCTTCCATTATCTACTACAATGCGGTGTATATCGTAATCGATAATATTTAAAGAGATTACAACCGCATCATTATGGGGGAATTGGACCCCCTAAGAGTCTGCCTCGGTGAAGGTTATGGGTTCTTCAGTCCTCCTCTTCATCGATCCCTTGGATTTGCTGGCCTCTCCCTATCGAAGTCCCTCCGAGATCATGTTGATAATATCGAGAGGTGGCCGATCTCCTTATTGATCCTCCTCCCTTGGTGGCTTGGGCTGCGATAATGCCCTCGACCGATCTTCACGTCCTTTAGACCACGCCATAGGAATCGGCCTAATCTACCTCGCTTGATGAGCTCCTCGATCTCATCTTGAAGTTGGATACACTCCTCAGTGTCATGACTATGATCATGATGATAAAGATAGAACTTATTAGGATTGCAATTGCTGGGGTGAGAGCGCATCCTTTTCAGTCTCGATAGTTGCTTCTTGATTTTCATCAGCACTTGGGTTTTCGGAGCATTGAGGGGGGTGTAGTTATGAAATTTTCATTGGGGAGAACCTCACCATGCCCTTCTATCCAAGCTTCCCTACCTTCGAGACTAGGGAGGAGTTTGGGCTTGCTTTCGCTCAAAGGGAGTTTAGGAGCGCTATCGAGCTTCACTCAACTTTTTTTCTTCGGCAGGCCCACCCGGTTGGCCGATTTGCCACTTACCAAAGGCTTCATCATCCCTGATCTTAAAGGCCTCTTCAGCTTGGGCGTAACCTTCAGCCTGAGCTAGCAGATCGGCAAAATTTCTGAGGTATTTCTTCTCCAGGGAGAATAGTAAATCATTCTTCTAGAGGCCGCCCTTGAGTATGATCATTGCAACTGATTGGTCCAGATTTTGGACCTCCAATGCAGCGGCATTAAATTGGGTGACATAAGCTTGGATGGATTCCCTCTCCTTCTGCTTGATGTTCATCAAAAAATCCAAACCTCGATGCGGATGTCGATTGCTGATGAAATGAGCCACAAACTGATGGCTCATCTGATCAAAGAAAAAGATGGTACCCAGCTTAAGTGCCAAGTATCAGTTCCTGACTACTCCCTTGAGGGTGGATGGGAAAACCCGGCACAAAATAGCATCTAACGCACTATGGAACAACATCATTGTCCGGAAGGCCTCTAGGTGATCGATCGGATTGAAGGTTCCATCGTAACTCTCGAATTATGAGAGCTTGAAGTTCGGTGGGATTGATTCCTATATGATCCTCTGAGAAAAAGAAGGATCAGTACGAATATCATTATCGTGTGAGGAGGGAGTATGATGGAGCTCTTTAATTCATTGGCTCATTTCTATGAGTCTTTGATCTAGGAGATCTTCACGATCATTGATCTTCAGGGTTTTCTGATGGAACGAGCGCGAAGCTTCCCCCTGGGTTGAGTCATGGTCCGAGCATGGGTCTTTCATCCTCTGCTTCTCCTTTCCAGAGATCAAAGATTGGATAGTTGAGGTCGGCTGTTCTCTGATTGGATCACGGGGCTCTAGAGAAGTTTGCTCTGGCTAAATTGGTATCGGAGCCTACTAGTGTATGGCCTGCATGGCATCCACGAGGCTACAAACCTGCTGGACCAGTAGGTTGAACTGCTCCGCATCCATCATGGCTGTAGGTGGTGCTTAAGTTATTGAAGCTAAAACGATTGTATCTAGATGGGATCTAGCTGCAGAGGCCATTGATCGTCGGATCGAAGCTTTCTTGGGAGGTATTTTTTTTGGAAAGAACTCTAGAAAGAAAGAAGAGAGATTGCTGCTGAGCACTTCTTTAAAATCAAAGAAACCTAAGGAACAAAGGCCCTCCTTCTAGCACCAATTCTGTTGGTGCAAAATTTGGTTGACGCCGAATCGAGCTGGAGTCGAGGAAGACGAGGTCGCCGTCGGTGACCTGTAAAATAAAGTTCCATCCGGAGTTGGTGGTGGTGACTCCGCTAGGACCCTTTGATGGTCAAGTTAGCTCTTCTGGCCAACAGAAATGGAGTGCTTAGAGAGAAATTCGATAGAGTTTTGGAAAGAAAAAGAAAGCTTCGAGAAAACGTATCTAGAGGATCTCTTTTTATAGACAGCTTGTTGTAACTATCCTGATAAATAACCATCATAACCATTCTGATAAATGCCCATCGTAATCATCCTGATAAATGTCAATCATAATTGTCCTGATAAATGACAATCATAATTGTCATGATAAATGATAATGGTAATCGTTCAGTAGTGGGATCATCTGTAGGAATCCATCTGAAGGAACAGTTTAGAAGGAGTTCGGCTTCCATAAAAGCCCGACTGGAAGAGGAATCTGGAAGAAGTTTGGCTCCCGTGGAAGCCCAACTGGAGGAGAAATCTGAAAGAAGTTTGGCTCCTATAGAAATTCGACTGCTAGAGAAGTTCGGAAGGAGTTCGGCTCTCATGAAAGTCTGACTGGAGGAGGAATTGAAGAGTTGGCTCCATAGAACCCGATAAGGAGAAACTGGAAGGATTCGGCTTCCATAAAGTCCAACTGAAGGAGGAATCGATTAGTGGCTGCATAGAAGTCACTGTGAGAGCTGAAGAGTTGCTCCCATAGAACCCGACTGCTGAGAAGTACTTCATAGACCCGATTGAAGGAGAATTCGAAAAGTTTGCTCCAGAGAAGCCCGACTACTGGAGGATCTTGAGGATTTGGCTTTCATAGAAGTCCGACGCTGGAGAATTTGGCTCCGTAGAAGTCGATCGAGGAGAAATTCGAAAGAATTTGGCTCCATAAGCTCAACTGCTAAGAGTCTAAAGAGTTTGGCTCCTAGAAGTGATTGAAGGAGAACGAAGGAAGTAGGCTCCCATAGACCGATGTTGAGAGTTGAAGGAGTTCGGCTCCATAAAGCCGACTGGAGGAGGAATTCGGAAGAAGTTTTGCTTCGTAGAAGCGAGTTGGAGAATTCAAAGGATTTGGCTCTCATAGAAGTCGTTAGGAGAATCGAAAGGATTCGCTTCGAGAAGCCCGACTACGAGAAGTCGGAAGGATTCGACCCATAAAAGCTCGACTGCTGAGGAGCTGAAGGATAGCTTTGGAGAATTCAGCTGTGGCTCCATTGGGAGTTTATTGGATTCAAAGTCAGCTGAGGAGTCGACCTATGGATCGTTGCGACGCTGAAAAAAATTTTTCGATGAAGGCTCATGATTACCTGCGGCTTAGCTAAGCACCACGTGGGAAGCAAAATTTATCCCTAACATAATATATAATATAAAATAGAATTAAAAAATATATTATATTATTATAAATAAATACTGTGCATAGTTTTGCGTATCTGTAGTTCCTTACGCGCCATGTCGGTGCTGTGGACTACATCTTCATGACTCGGTTGAATGAGAAGTGGATATCATCTAAATTTTAATATGACCGATTTGAATGAATATAGATGTTCTCACTTGAGTACCGGTTTCGACACTAATGGATCTTGAAGTCGATCGATTTAAATCCGAACTAAGAATTAGACGAGAGGACGATAGATGAAGAGGAAGTCCGTCGCTCACCAGCCATTGGTAAGGAAGACGAGAGTGGAGGGAGGGAGGAGGAGAGGGCCACCTGCGCTGTCGTCACGAGGAGATGAGAGAGAAGAGAGAAGGAGGGATCCGCTTGCCATCATATTGGAGGGAGGTCCGACCTACCACCATCATGGGAGGAAGGGTCGCCATCGCGGTGAGGAATGAGAGAGGAGAGTGAGAGATAGAGACGAGAGAGGAAGGTAGGGTCCGCCTCGTCGGTATCATAGAGATGGGGTCCGACCTTGCGATGAGGAGATTAAAAGTGAGAAGGAGGATGGGTCTAGCTGCGAGAGGAGATCGAGAGAGAGAGGAAGATGAAAAGCTGGAAGGGAGGGGTTTGGCCTCGCTGCCGTCGCCGATGAGAGAGATCGAGAGAGGGAGAGAGGGAGTGATCAAGGGAATAGAACACAACATAGCCAGCTCGGATACGTAGCCCAGCCAGCTTGGGCCATGATCTAGCCGACTGGGGGAGGATCCGAGCTGGATGTCTCAGGCATGGAGCCGGCTCGGCTTTTGAGTGAATATAATTTGATATGTCTCTCTATGGTTCCAACTTTAAGCCTTAAGATACCACCATCATCTACTTTGTTCTTCTTTCAAATTTTTGGATTAACACCAAGATTTGTGCAAGAGATCGGATCTACGACTATTGCTCATCCTTAATTATTTATGAATGTAATTCATGTTGTGGAATTTATTGCATAACACTTTCTAGATGTTTATATCTTATTGCTTTTATTTATTGCATTTCATAACGATAGACCCGTCAATTGATTAGTGTACATATTAGAGACTATTTATTGATGCTATACTAATATTATTGTTTAATATGTTATATTGATTAATGTTCATTAATGTTGTAGATCATGATGGCTCGGATACCTCTGGACCCCATGACCATCTGTCTCAGATCTTGGGGCCTGAGTACTTTGAAAGGATCCGATGCAGGCCCGAACATATGCTAATGAGCTACTGATTTTAGATGAGCTTCTCCTCATAGGCTTTCGGTATCGTCAATCGGGAGGAGCTTGAGGAGGCGTTGGTATGGGCAGATCATGCTGCGATGCGGGTAGATTGGGCTAAGGAGCGCGCATTTCATCTGGAGGGTATCATGAGAGACATGATGTCGATGCTCAACGTGCATTTTGGAGTCATGGGCTTCAAGAATATATTGGCCCACATTCCAGCTCTAGCACCAGCTCCAACTCTGGCTCCGACTCCGACTCTAGCTCCAACTCTGGCTTCTGGTGACGACGATGATGATGTAGATTTAGGAGACTTTTGATGTATTTTATTTTTTTAAAAAAATATTATAATAAATTTTATTCGATAATAAAATTTTAGTATTTTAGAATAATTTTTATGTTTATTATATTTTCTTATACTATATAACTATATTTATCAATAAAATATATAAAAAAAATAAAAATTTTAATTTTTTTAATTATTCAAGATCTACAGCAGTGATTTTATAACCATTGCCATATCCATACCAACCGCTGGCATAGGTTCCTGGTGCAAATGGTGTCAACCATTGTATTAGACCTATGGCAGCGGTTAAAAAATCGTTGCTATAGATTACCTATGACAATGGTTATTTAACCGCTGCGCTATAGATAACTTATGGCAGCAGTTACATAACCGCTTCTATAGGTTGATCTATTGCAGCGGTTTATAAATCACTGTAATAGGCTATCTATGGCAGTGGTTCAAATAACCACTACAATAATCACTGCTATAGAGCTATGGTGATGGCTGCAGTAGTAGCGATTAAAGAACTACTGCCATAGCCTATGGTAGTGATTTTTTGGACTACGACAGCGATTACAAACTGCTACCGTAGCTCTTTTTTGTAGTAGTATAAATTTATTATATTGCATGCATACTCAAGCTGGAACTGAGTACCCATCCATGTTGGATCAATAAAGTTCAGGCAATAATCCTATGATGGAGGCCATCCTTAAGAGACTAGATAAATTGACCCATCTAGTATAGAATTATGGCCAAAGAATAGGAGACTTAGAAGATGCTTAAAGGGTTTGGACTACAGAATTAAACCCAGAGACTCCACCAATGCCTTTAGTTCAGACTGAGCAAACCCCATCTCAAGGTTTAAGGTTAGTTCTACAAGTAGGTCAACACCTAGAAGGTTGACCTTAGCGTGAACTTGTTGACCTAGATAATCGAATATTAAGGAGTGCAAAAATTGATGCACCTAGTTTGATGGGCATTTAGACCCAAAGTAATATTTAGACTGGAAAGCTGCTATGGACCATTTCTTCGAGTGGTATGATATAACTAAAGGTAGAAAGATTCGATATGCTAAGATGAAACTATTAAGTTAAGCCAAGCTGTATTGGCATAATATTCAAGTCCTGATTGAACACCATAGATATGAACCTATAGAGACATGGGTAGAGATGAAAGAAAAACTGTGAGAGAAGTACCTACCTATGTCTTATAAGCAGCGATTGATGGACTAGTGGCAATGACTAACCCAAGTTAAGCGACCCGTATCAGAATATATAGCCAAATTCGAAGAATTTCAGATGCAGTGTGGTGTTAATGAGGATAGACTTATGACTCTTTCTAAATTTAGAGCTAGGTTACGTAAGGAACTATAGTGTGAGCTTTATTTGCATGAAGTTATGACTCTAGATCATGTATATCAGATAGCCCAGGATGTTGAGAGGTACCATCGTCTAATAGTTCAGAGAATCGAGCTTGTTCGATCAATACCCTCCGGACCTAGACCAGGACCAAGTCAGACCTTTACCCGAAGATCCAAAAATCCAACCCCTAATCCACTAGTAAGGAAAGAAGAAAAGGGTAAGAGTATTCTAGGAGAGGGATGGAGAGTCATGAGGTGCTTTAGGTGTTAAGGATTTGGTCATGTATCGGCTCAATGCCTTACCCACAATCTTTTTATCGATGAGCCTGATCCTGAGATTGACAAGCCTAAGGTAGCAGAATCTAAAGAGGAGAAAGTATACGAACTAGACTCAGATCTGATCAAGAAATTCGAGAAGACCTTAGGACTAGTGAGACTAGAGCCTAGAAAGAGATTAGGAGTTGTCAAGTATGTCTTAGCTCAATCAAGGAGAGTGAGGACTGGAGAAGAATGGCTATCTTTCATACCTATATTAGGTATCAAGATAAGCCATGCGAAGTTATCCTAGATAGTGAAAGTTGCATCAATGCAATTTTTTTTGATGCCATGTCTAGACTAGGATTAATCCCTATGGACCATCCAACTCCATATAAGGTCTCGTGGATGGATGATGCATCCATCTCTGTTACGCAAAGGTGTTTGGTCTCCATTCAGTTTAGTTTGTATGAAGATAAGGTATGGTGCGATGTGCTACCAATGGAGGTTAGCAACATTATTTTAAGGAGGCCATGGCTATTTAACCATGATGTGATATTATTTGGTAGGTTAAACTCATGTAGCTTTAAAGACAAGGGTAAAAAGATCACTATTAAAGTTGTCCAATGAAAGATTACACCCAAGAAGGAACCCAAAGGACCTAAAGAGAGTAGTGAAAAGAAGAGCTTATATTTGATTAGTGCCCAAGATCTAGAAATGGAGATCGAGTATGGAATACATGTTTGGGCATTAACCTACAAACGGTCCCCTAAGAAACTCTAAATCAAATATCCACCAGAAGTAGGGATCCTTTTAGAAAAATTTAAGGATGTCTTTTCTGAAGAGTTACCTGAGCAACTACCATCCATGCAAGACATCCAACATGCGATTGATCTAGTCCCTGGATCTACCTTACCAAATATGCCCCACTATAGGTTGAACCCAATTAAGCACATCGAGTTGCAAAGGCAAGTTAAGAAACCATTAGGTAGAGGATTCATTAGAAAAAGTTTGAGCCCATGTGTTGTGCCTGCATTATTGATGCCCAAGAAAGACAGATCATGGAGGATGTGTATAGATAGTAGGGTAATCAACAAAATTACTATCAAATATAGACTTTCCATATCCTGACTGGATGACCTCATAACCAAGTGGTGTGGAGACACTGGTATGGCATGTAGGTGAGATGTAGGAGTACATCTGTGCTAAACATGACCAATATAGCACTCTACTATTAAGAGTAGCTAGTTAAGGCTGATGGATATAAGTGTTTCTTTGATCTGAGATCACCATGATGAGTTACAAGCAACTCACTATACTTTGGTGCCAACCTATCTATATTTCAAATATAGTAATGAAAGATTTTTGGGTATATTCAAGTATTTGTAGAGTTGGTATGTGAGTCAAGATGGGATTGATCATTTATGATTAACTTAAAAAAATGAATGTCTTGCTATGGTTCAATTTAGCAAAACCTAGGCATAGATAATCCTTATAAGGAGTCACGAGATTTGCAAAATTTTGAAACACAATATGGATGAGTTATATGAGTGTTGACAGCTAACTCGATATCATTATGAGTATTATTGATCAAAGGGATGAATTATATGGTAACCATGGGCCAGAATTCTAAGAATGTTACTTTATATACATTTGACCTATTTGGATGTCAGATACCATTGCTAGATGATCATTTTGATTGGTATAGGAATTGGTTCATATGCTATCAATTTAGGTTCGAACCTATGGGATCACACATATTAAAGGTTATTACTTGATCAGATGGTTGATCGATGATTAAGAATTATTCAGTGATCGAATCATCAATGTGATTGATGATCAATCAAGTGCAAGAATTATAAGAGGATCGATTAGTAATTAGATTACTAATTAGCTCAATCTGATTGAACAATTGGGCTGAGATCAAGTTCAATTGAATTAGATTTAATTAGAATTGGTTTAGACTTAATTGTGTTAAGTCTAATTAGTTTATTGGATAAGCCAGTTGCAAGAAAAAATAATTCCTATTCAATTAGGACTTGAGTTCACCTGATTTTTAATTTGATTAAAAATTAAATTAAATTTAAATATACTTTAATCTAAGTTAATTAGGCTCCTAATTGGACTAAGATTGTCTTTTAATTAGGTTGACTCAAATCTAATTAGAATAGGACTTAATTTGATTTTGACCTAATCTAACTAGAAGAGTCCTAGTTAGACTAGGACTCCACTTCCCTTGCGCCATTAAGAGGCTCCATGCCCCACTTTTTATTTTAGATCTTTTACATGAATTTTTCTCACATTAAGGAAGGTATTCCATGCTCCAATATCTGATGGTTTTTGAAATAATTTTGAATTGGTCAAATTAGGTAAATGGTTTGACCAAGGATTCTATTTGATAGAGTCTTTAAAAACTAAACACTTCCTCTCCCTCTTAGGAATTGTTCCATGCCAACTATTATTGTGTGTGCCCCTTATTTTTTGAGTTTTTGTGTGTTGGTTTCAATTGCTCCATGCCAAAAATATATGAGGTGGCGTCCAAGAGTTGGATGCCACCAAGAATCCTATTTAGACTAGGTTTTGACCTAGTCTTCCATCAAAAAAGAAGGGTGCCACTTTTATAGGGATTATTGGCATGAGAAATCCCTAGTATTCCACCATGAAAAATATAAAAAATGGAGGGGATGGTGAGAGGAGGTTTGGCACTCCAAGGTTTATTGCATGGTGTTCTCATTAGGACATGAAAGGTTCATGTCCTGATGAGAACAAAGGAAGAGAAGAAAGTCTTCTCTTTAGTGTTTATTTTTGAGATCTTTCTTCTCCATCTTTTGAGAGGATTTTCCACTGGAAAAATCAAAGAAGAAAGGAGAGAAGGCATGAGAGGATTATTCCTCTAAGTTATTGAGACATTGGCTTTCCTTTGGATATAATCTGATCATGTCCTGATGAGAGAAGAAGAAGAGAAGAAAGTCTTCTCTTAGGGTTTGTTTGAGAACATTTCTTCTCCATATTTTGTGAGATTTTTCTATGAGAAAAATCAAAGAGAAAGAAAGAAAAGGGTGTAGAAAATTCTAGAGGAGAAGGTATCCTCTTGTCCTGGCATGGGGATACTTTTAGGACATTAATGGTTAATGTCCTGAAAGAGAAGATGTATCTTCTCTTAGGATCTTTCCTTAACCTTTTATTTTCTTCTTTCTAGGAGATCCAAGAGTTGGTTCTCTCCCGTCACCCCTCTTCATGTTATTCATCTCTTGAAAAGTCCAAAAGATCTAAAAAAATCTTTTTAGATCAACCATCAGGAGGAATCCATGAGAAGCTAGTACTTCGAGCGGATCTTTGTTCGACGAACCTCTGATCAGAGTGGCATCCTCGTGTGGACAACCTGTAGAGGCTGGATGCACTTTATGGCTTCAAGTAGCAAGGACAATAATAGAATTCAACCATGGTGTTCTCGATTCATGCAAAGATATGAGATTTGTTCTCTTATCTGACCTAGATGCGATCTAGATTTTCTAAAACTATTCTAGATCTAAGGTATTAATGTGATCAATACCAATCTATGTTTTATTTTTAGATTTATGCTTGTATTATGATATGTCATAGGTCTTAGATGTAGGGTTTAGTGATTAGATCACATGCATTATTAGATTAAATAGTTTAATCTATATCTTTTGCTGCATCTTATTTTGAATTTTTTTTTGAAATATATGCATGAAATCTTGCATGTTTTCCAACAGTGGTATCAAAGCATCTAGGTTCTTTTATGATATGATCATACATGCTTTAAAATAAATCTAAAAATAAAACTCTAAAGATCACATATACTGATTATGAGGTTGTCCTGTTATAAGATTAGCCCCTTATAATAAAAACATTATCCTAGTATGTGCTGATCTATAAATTTGAATTATAAATAAGTTAGATATGATCTAAATAAATTTATGATTTATTTTTTTAATTTTAAATATAAAATAAATAAATATTAATTTTATTTTAGATTATTTAAATTAGATCTAAATAATATCGGATCGCACATACTGATTATAAGGTTATCCCGTTGTAAGGTTTATCCCTTATAGTGGAGAGGTTGTCCTAATGTGTGCTGATCTAAGAAATCTAAATCATAAATATGTTAGATAAAATTTAAAATAATTTATGATTTATTTTTAAATTTTAAATCTAATATTAATTGATTAATGATCTAAATTTTTTATCATTTAGATAAGATCTATATGATATATTTCATGTTCTTAATCTAGAACCTCATATTGCATATGTTGATATGTAGTCTTAATTTTGAATCTAGAATGTATATGTATGACATATATGCTTTGTGGAATTTAAATTGTAAACTTACTTTCTATAAAATCCTATATTCAAAATCCTAGAACAAGATCTAAATAATAAAATGGATCAGATCTAAAACTACGAATTGAATATGATTCCATGTAAATTGTTTATATGTTGAAAATATTTCAAAACTTGAAATCAAAAACTAGTTCTAAGCTTCCAAACCACAACCCATAAGCATTGAACTTAATTAAGAATTAAATGATTATTTAAGATTTAGATTTGTGATTTGAAGATCCTGAGATAATTTTATAAAACATGGGTTAAAGGATAATATGTTAGCTTTGATCAAGTCATTAACTGGGTTAGGCCTAGGGTTAGATTAAATATGGACTAAGTTAAGAAATTGATCAAACCAAATTAATAGTTAATTAGAATTAGGTCATTTCTTTTTTATAAATTAATTCAATAGTTGTAGTTGATCAAAATCCATATATCTAACAAATAGATACCGATCGTGGCTTAGTGGTCGAGCCCGAGTCTTTAGGCAAATCAAATTAAAATTGATAAATCAATTGATGTTTAAGACAAGTCTAGCATTCCTAGACTGATGGTTTTTAATTGGCAGTCCACTTATCTGACCATTTCTGATGGCATCCAAAGCAAGTTTTAGCAGACCCTCCCACTGATCTCACTTACTTGGCCAATGTGGTTAATCAGCTTTTGATTAAGTTGCTCATTGATTCATGCTAACCCATGTCATATAGAAAATCAATAAGACTGATTTTATTCAGTAAGACTGATCTAGGTGCCCATGGATCGAAATGTAAGGATCGATTCACTAGAGATTAGAAGATCTGAAATAAGCAATCAAAGACTTCTAACCAGAAGGAGGTGGCAGCCCTGATGAATAGACACCAAGAGATGGATGGCAAATCCAGAGAGAGAGGAATAGGATTTCAGGGAGAAAAAGAAATTTCTATATTCTCTTATCAAAAAATATTACATATATAAAATCTATATAAATATCCTAAGTCAACATGACTTAGTCCTAAAAAACTCTCCTAGGCTAACTTATATAAGAAAGCACTCACCTAAGCCTATGTCTTATATTCTCTCATCCCTAGGACTAAAGACCTAGTCCTATACATAAATTAGCCACCTTAAGACCTCTCAACTCAGGCCTTAAGATCCCTTGGATTAGATCCAATCCAAGACCAAACAAAGAAAATCCATGCTCATCTATCTGCCTATCCAAACTGGCTCGACGAACACTTGAGCTGGCTCGACCATCTATCAAGCCATAGATTTTCAAATACACATTCTCTATTTGTTTGAGAGAGCTAGCTCAATTTCAGCCTGAGCCAGCTTGATCACATCTTGAGCTAGCTCGATCTTATCTCAAGTCGGCTCGATCTATATCCGAGCCAGCCTATCAGTGTATCAGCCCTCCTTCTCAGTTCATACAACTCCAGCCGATCCAAGCCTCTAAGAGCCACCATCTTGACTCCTTTATGATCTCCCAAGCCTTGGGAGAACCATCCTTGCTCTTTCAATCTCCACCTTGGTGCTCCAAGGCTTGGGGCAACTTCTTCCTGTTCAATAAATGCATCAATGCCACACATCTATGAAAGTTGTCCCATGAAAGAACCTTTGTCAGCGCATCAGTTGGATTCTCCTTAGTATAAACCTTCACTAGCTCCATCTCTCCATCCTTCATGAGCTCTCTGATCTAGTGATACCTGATGTTGATGTGCTTCATCCTTGCATGGTAGACTGAATTCTGAACAAATAACAGTGCACTCTAACAATTATAGTGCACCTTAATGGCCTTATGAGGAAAACCCATCTCCAACGCCAATCCCTTCAACCATAAAGTCTTTTTTGTAGCTTGTGTAATACTGATGCACTCCATCTCAGTGATGAGTAAGGCCATGATGGGCTGCAAGCATGATCTTCATGAAATGAGACCTTCATTCAAGCAAAACATGAACCCTATCATCGAACGTCGGGTGTCCACATCTCTACCAAAATCCACATCCACGAACCCGTCTATCAGCCCCTGAGCCTTCTTGGATATGTTGGAGCAACCCTCGACACCACCAAGCTATCCATAGGTGATACCTACTCCAACTATACCCGCCAAATATCTGAAGATGTTCTTCAATACTCGTCAGTGCTCCTTGCCAAGTTGCGCCATGAATCTGCTCACCTGACTCACCGTATGAGCTATGTCTGGCCTACAACACACCATGGTGTAATCAAACTTCCCACACCAGTAGCATATGGGACTCTCTCCATATCTAGAACCTCCTCCTCAGTTTGTGGTGACATAGTCCTCAAAAGTCTAATATTATCGGCAAGTCGCAGCACTGTCGGTTTGTCTTCTTTCATCCCAAATTCTTCTATCCTGGGATAAATGCAACACCTTCTTATCCTGATCTTTAAGAATTTTCATGCCTAAGATCTTTCTCATAAGCCCAAAATCCTTCATCTCGAACTCTTGAGATAATGCAGCCTTCAGTTCTGGTACAACTTTCTTACTCTTGCATGCTATCAGCATATCATCTACATACAAGAGTAAGAACATCTTAGACCCATCCTCCAAAGATTGAACATACACATAAAGATCAAATTCACACCTAGAAAGGCCGATGCTCCTTATGAAGGTATTGAAGTATTTGTACCACTACCTCGACAACTATTTCAACCCATACAGTGACTTCTATAGCAAACATACCTTCTCTTCTATTCCAAGGTCTCTGAATTTTGGTGGCTACTGCATGTAGATGCTCTCCTCTAAATGTCCTTAGAGAAATGCCATCTTAACATCCATCTGCTCCAACTCTAAGTCCTATGCTGCAACGATGCTCAGCAACATCTTGATAGACGTATGCCTGACAACCAGAGAGAAAACTTCACTAAAGTCGATGCCTTCCTTCTAGTAGTATCCTTTGGCCACCAATCTTGTTCTGTACTTGATACCTCCCTACTTTGAAGGCCCCTCTTTGCATTGGAAAATCTATTTGCATCCAATGAGTTTCTTCCCGTGTGGTAGTTATGAAAGGGCAAGTGTGGTGCTCCCAAGTCTCAGGAGACCATGAAGGAAGGTGGTGGCTCCTAAAGGTTAGGATTAGCCAGAGATATGTCAGCAAAGATAAAGAGGCTGGTACACAGTCGGACTGGCTTGGATATGCAATCAAACTGCTATCTCAGGCAAATAGAAGATATGATTCAGAGAGACATAGTCGAGCCGACTCGACTTCTGATCGAGCCAGCTCGACGGTGGTGAATAGATCTGGATGGATTTTCTGTTTGATCTTGGATTGGATCTAATCCAAGGGATCTTAAGGTCTGATATTAGAGGTCTTAAGGTAGCTAATTCATGTATTGGGCTAGATCTTTAGTTCAGGAGATGAGAGCATGCTAGACATGGGCTTACATAGGCTTGGATGAGTGTTTTCATGTATGGGTTAGTCAAGGAAAATTTTTTTATGGCTAAGTCGTGTTGACTCAGGGTGTCTATATATATACTTGTATATGTAGATTATGAAAAAAAAATGAATTGAATCTCTTTTCTCCCTGAAACCCTAGCTTTCTCTCTTTCTCACTCTATCATCATCTCATCTTCTTATCATCTGATCTTTATCTTTCTTGCTATTGTCTTCAACTTATTTTCTCAGAGTTGGTAGAAGGTACAAGGATTTCCAAAGGTCTTAAAATAATTCATAACAAGTGGTATCAGAGCTAGGTTATGTAAAAGGAGGAGAAGATGCTCGAAAGTTGAAGATTTTCAGATGCTGTGATTCAGCAAGGTCCTATCAAAGTATTTCTCAAATTTCTTGGATCTTTGTTACATTTTTTTTGGTTTGGATCCAGTCATGGAAAGCAACGTGAAGGTTGATTTTGAGAAGTTCAATAGAAAAGAAAACTTTTTCATGTGAAAAGTTCATGTGGAAGATCTTCTAGTTCAAGCTGAATTGGATTAGGCATTGGAAGAAAAGTCTGAAGAAATGTTAGATCGTCAGTGGATGTCTCTAAAAAAGAAGGCCTGCTTTGTGATCATCGGATGCAGCACTCTATTCAGTTTTAGAGGAGAGGACCCCAAGAGGCTTGTGGTCAAAGTTGCAAACCATGTATATGGATAAGAATATATGCAATAAGTTGATGTTGAAGAAGAGACTGTACAGCCTTTGGATGCAGAAAGGTGGAGATATCTTGGGACACATCTAGAAATTCGATCAGATGTACAACGAGTTGCTAAATATTGAAGTGAAGATGGAGAAAGAAGATAAATCGTTTCTTCTATTATGCTCGCTGCCTTCGTCCTATGATCTATTGATGACGATGCTGCTCTATGGTATGGAGACCCTGGAGTATAAAGACATGATCTCGGTATTACGAACCAACGAACAGTGAGAGAAGTTGACCAATGAAGGTGTTCCCCAGGAGGGCTTGACCATGGGGAAGAGATCTGCAAGATCAAAGGAGAGAGGCAAGTCAAGGGGACAATCAAAGTCCTGAAAGAGCAAGAACAGGAAGGAAGCTAGATGCTATAAGTGCAATGAGATCGAGCACTTCAGGCGTGATTGCCCACAATGGAAGAACAAGAAGGAAGAAAAGAATGGATCTGATGCACTGAGTATAGTGGTTGATAGTGAGGTGGAGGATGACCTCTTGGTTGTATCAGATGGTTATAGAAGATACATAGATGTATGGACCTTGGAATTAGCTTGTTCGCATCACTACACCCCTAACCATTCTTGGTTTGTCTCATGCACCAAGATTGATGAGAGGAGTGCGACACTTGAAGATGATCACCCATGTAGAGTCTCTAGTATTGGAAGCATCTGGGTGAGGATGTTTGATGGGATGGTGCGGACTCTCATAAATGTGAAGCACGTCCTAGATTTGAAGAAAAATCTCATGTCATTAGGCTATCTAGAACGGAGCGACTGTAGCTTCAGCAGTCATACCAGGAGTGGAGTTCTCAATATCTCTAAAGATGCTATGGTGGTGATGAGAGGTAGGAGGATGAAGAACAACCTCTACAAGTTGGTTGGATCTGTGGTGATCGGAGAATCAAATGCAGTGGTAGCAATGCAGGATCAATAGGGGGCTTATCGATTGTGGCACTACCGCCTAGGCCGCATGGATGACCATGGGATGAAGGAGTTGAGCAAACATGATCTAATTTTAGATCTGGATGGAGGTGTTATAGAGGTATATAAGCCATGCTAGATAGATAAATAGAGGAGAGTACAGTTTGCCCATAATGCAGCTCCACTGGAACTAGTTCACACTAATGTGTGGGGGCCAACTCCATTTTTAGCTAGAAATGGAGTGAGATACTTCTTGACCTTTGTAGATGATTTCTCAAGGAAGGTATGGGTCTACTTTATGAAGAAAAAATCAAAAGTCTTCACGAGGTTTAAAGTGTGGAAAGCTAAGGTGGAGAAGGAGATACATTAGAACTTGATGTATCTACGGTCAGACAACGACGGAGAATACACTAGCAAAGAGTTCCAAGGATTTTGTGAAGAGTGTGGTATCAAAAGATACTTTTCAGTAAAAGAAACTTCTCAATAAAATGGGATGGCTAAAAGAATTAACAGAACCCTTTTGGAAAAGGCATGGTGCATGAGGCTGCAGCTAGGGCTTCTGAAGGCATTCTGAATTGATACAGTAGATGTAGCCTGTTATTTGGTAAATCGATAGCCTTATACAAAGTTAGATGATGGTATTTCAGAGGAGAGATGGTCTGGAAGGAAGATTGGGCTGAGCCATCTAAGGATTTTTGGATGCACGGCTTTTGTGCACATCGGTGTTGGTGAGCGGAGCAAGTTGGATGCCAGATCATGGAAGATGGAGTTCTTGGGATATTTGAGAGGAGTTAAGGGATACCGACTGTAGGATCCCTTGGAGAAGAAGGTTGTCATTAGTAAGGATGTCACCTTTGATTAAAATTTAGTTCTTTAAAGGTAAGATGGCATGAGGAGCAGCAGATGCAGCAGGAGGTCCAACAGGGCAGCATTGGATAGTTAACATTTTACTCTATTTTGCCACTTGTAGGTGCATCAGGAGAACTTGGTATTCAGGTGGAGCACTCACTGGAGGTGTCTCCATAGGTGGAGAGAGCTCGGATAGGTAATGGAAGCCAAGAGGCCCAGTAGGAGCAAGCTGGACCTAGGATGGATATCGGGGTTGCGCTACACAAGCCCAAAAAGAACATCAGGCAACCAAAATGATACGGCTTTGAAGATACACTATCATATGCCCTAATGATAGCAAACGGGGACCCATACACCAATGAGAAGGCTATGGATAGCCAGGATAGAGAGAGGTGGGTCCAAGCAATGTCCAAGGAGATGCAGGTTCTCCACAAGAATGAGATGTGGCATTTGGTGCAGTTGCCACGAAGAAAGAAACCCATTAGTTCAGAGCAGGAGGTGTTAGGTATAAGATGCGGTTACTGGCCAAGAAATACTTTCAGAAGAAAGGCATCGATTTCAGTGAAGTATTTTCTCCTGTCATTAGGCATATTTCTATCAGAATATTGCTGAGCATTATGGCATCTTAGGACTTAGAGCTGAAGCAGATGGATGTCAAGATGGTATTCCTCCATGGGCATTTGGAGGAGAGCATTTATATGGAGCAACCATTAGGGTTCCAAGAGCCAAGAGCAGAAGGAAAGATCTATTTACTGTAGAAATCATTGTACGAGCTGAAGCAATCGCCAAGATAATGGTATAAGTGATTTGACTCATATATGAGGAGCATTGGACTTTTCATGTGTGAGTATGACTCTTGTGTGTATATTAAATCTTTGGAGGATGAGTCTAGGATGTTTCTACTCTTATATGTGGATGACATGCTTATAGCATACAAGAGTAGGAAGGTTATGCAGGAACTAAAGATAGCCTTATCTTGGAAGTTTGAGATGAAGGACTTGGAGCTTGCAAGGAAGATCTTTGGCATGGAAATCTTTAGAGATTGAGCCAAGAGGATGTTGCATTTATCTCAAGGAGGCTACATCATAAAGGTCTTGGAGAGGTTTGGGATGAAGGAAGCAAAATCGGCAGAGCTGCCACTTGGCGGACACTTCGACTCTCAAAGATGATGTCACCACAGACTACGGTGGAGGCTCAGGAGATGGAGAGAACACCATATGCCTCTGGTGTAGGAAGCTTAATGTATGCCATGGTGTGTTGTAGACTAGATATTGCCCATACAGTGAGCCAAGTTGGTAGATTCATGGCACAACCTGATAAGAAGCACTGATGAGCACTAAAGTGGATCTTCAGGTACTTGGTGGGTACTGTTGGAGTTGGCATCTACTATGGATAGCAAGATGGAGTTGAGGAACTCTCCGACGTGTCCAAAGAAGCTCGAGGGCTGATAAATTGGTTGTGGATGCAGATTTTGGTAGAGACAGGGACACTCGACAATCAACGATAGGCTTTATTTTTAGTCTGTTTGGAGGTCTAGTCTCATGGAGATCATGCTTGCAACCCATCACGGTCTTACCTACAACTGAGGTAGAATACATAGGTATTACGAAGGTAGCAAAGGAGGCTCTATGGTTGAAAGGATTGGCATTGAAGATGGGTCTCATGCAGGAGGTTGTCAGGGTGCATTGCGATTGTCAGAGTACACTATTACTTGTTCAGAACTCTGTCGACCATGCAAGGATGAAATACATCAACATCAGGTACCATCGGATCAAAGAGCTTATGAAAGAAGGTGAAGTAAAGCTGATGAAAGTCCACACCAAGGAGAATCCAGTGGATGTACTAACAAAAGTTCTTACTCGGGATAGCTTTCATAAATGTATGAAATCGATGTATCTGATGGACAGGATAGACTTGCCTCAAACCTTGGGGCACCAAGGTGGAGATTGAAAGGGCAAGTGTGGTGCTCCCAAGTCTTGGGAGATCATGAAGGAGTCAAGGTGGTGGCTCCTAAAGGCTAGGACTGGTCGAAGATGTATCAGCAAAGATAAAGAGGCTGGCACACAGTCGGGCTGGCTTGAATACGCAGCCAAGTTAGCTCGATTTGAGATCGAGTCAACTATCTCAAGTAGATAGAAGATATGGTTCGATGAGATGCAGTCGAGCCGGCTCAATTTTTGACCGAGCCAGTTTGATGTTGGCAAACAAATCTGGATGGATTTTCTGTTTGGCCTTGGATTGGGTCTAATCCAATGGATCTTAAGGCCTGGTATGAAAGGTTTTAAGATGACTAATTCATGTATTGGGCTAGGTTTTTAGTTCAGAGAATGAGAGCATGCAAGACATGAGTTTACATGGACTCGGATGAGTATTTTTATATATGGGTTAGCTGAGGGAAGTTTTTTTAGGACTGAGTTATGTTGACTCAGGATTTCTATATATACTTGAATATGTAGATTACAAAAAAGAAGAATGAATTAAATCCCTTTTCTCCCTAAAATCCTAGCTTTCTCTCTTTCTCATGGTGCCACCATCTCATCTTTTTATCATTTGACCTTTATCTTTCTTGCTATCATCTCCAACTTGCTTCCTCAGAGTTGGTAGAAGGTACAAGGATTTCCATAGGTCCTAGAATAATTCATAATAAGTTGCACCAAATGCCACGTCTAATTTTTTTGGAGAGATTGCATTTTCTTAGCCATAGCTTGAACCCACCTATATCTGTCTTGGCTCTCTATAACCTCCTCATAGGTGTAGGGATCTCCATTCACTATCACTAGGGCGTATGACACCGAATCTTCAAAGCCATATCGATCTGGCTATCGCACGTTCCTCTTTGACTTGTGCAGTGCAACACTGATGTCGGTCCTTGATCCAACTCGCTCTCACTGGTCTTTCTGGATTCTAACTCCTATTTCAATCCTCTTCACTTATGGAGACTCCTTTGAAGAATCCTCCATCTGAAACTCAAGTCCTCTCGGTGCACCTGCAAGTGGCAAAATAGAACAAGAGATTGTTGTCAGCGCTGCCTTGCTGGACCGTTTGCTACTCCTATTGTCCTTCCATGCCACCCCATCTATGTAAAACTGAGTTTTCATTAAAGGCCACATCTCTACCGATGATGACCTTCTTCTTCAAGGATCCCATAGCTGGTACCCTTTAATGCCTCACGGATATCCTAAGAATACCATCTTCTTTGCCTTAGTGTCCAATTTGCTCCGCTCACTAGCATAGATGTGCACAAATGCCATTCACCCAAACACCCTTAGATGATTTAGGTTTATACTCCTTCTAGACCATTTCTCCTCTAAAATTTCTCTATCTAACTTGGTGTGAGGTGATTGATTCACTAGATAGCAGGCTGCATCTACTGAATCTACTCAGAACACTTGAGGAAGCCCTACCTGTAGCCTCATGCATCTTGCTTTCTCCATAAGGGTCCTATTCATTCTCTTAGCCACTCCATTTTGCTAAGAAGTTTTCTTCATCAAGAAGTATCTTTTGATACCAGACTCCTCATAAAAAACTTGAAACTCCTTGCTGTACTCCTCACGATTGTCAAACCACAAATACTTCACACTTTTGCCCTGTTCCTTCTCCACCTCGGCCTTCTAAAGTTTAAATTTGGTGAAGACTTCTGATTTCTCCCTCATAAAGTAGATCCAAACTTTTCTTGAAAAATCATCTATCAAGGTCATGAAATATCTTGCTCCATTTTTGGCTGAAATCAAAGACGGTCCCCACACATCCGTGTGAACTAGATCCAGTGGAGCTACCGTGCATGCTGTGCTGACTGCAAACTAAACTCTCCTCTATTTTTTCATCTGGCATGGCTCACAAAGCTTAAAAACTCCTCCACCTAGATCAGAGATCAGTCCCTTTTTGCTCAGCTCCTTCAGTCTTCTATCTCCTATATGGCCCAGATGATAATGCCATAAATGATAAGCCCCTTACTGATCATGCATTGCTGCAGCTATATTGGATCCTCTGGTCACCATAGATCCCTCCATCTTGTAGAGATTATTTTTCAGCCTTTTACCCCTCATCACTATCATGGCTCCATTAGAGATATTCAATACTTTACTCCTAGTATGACTGCTAAAGCTGTAATCGCTTTGCTCCATGTAGCCCAATGATACAAGATTCTTCTTTAGCTTCAGGATATGCTTTATATTTGTGAGAGTCCGCACCATCTCGTCAAACATTCTCATCCTAATTATCCTAATACCAGCAATCTTACAAGGTTGATCATCTCCAAGTGTCACACTCCCCCCATCGATCTCAGTGTATGTAGAAAACTAAGACTGGTTTGCAGTGTAGTGATGCAAACAGGCTGAATCCAGGATCCAAACTTCTATGCTTTGCTTGTGACCATCCAACACTATCAAGAGGTCATCCTCCACCTCCTGATCAGCAACTATACTCAAAGAATCTGATCCTCCATTTTCTCTCTTTTGATTCTTCAATTGCGGGCAATCACGATGAAAATGCCCGATCTCATTGCACTTGTAACACTTTACTTATTTTTTGCCTTTCCGGGACTTTGATCGCCCCCTTGATTTTTCTCTTATCCTTCTTCTTTTAGATCTCTTCCCTACAGTCAAACCCTCCTGGGGAATGCCATCCTTGGTCATCTTCGCTCTTTGCTCATTTGTGCGTAGCATCGAGACAATATCTTGATAGTACAGTGTCTCTTTCCCATAAAGCAGTGTCATGACCAGTGGATCAAAGAAAGGGGACAGTGAATAAAGTAATAGCAATAATTTACCTTCCTCCTCCATCTTTATCCCAACATTCAGTAATTCATTGCTCACTTGATCAAACAACTATATGTGATTGAGGACATCTCCACCTTCAACCATGCGAAGGCTATACAGACTCTTCTTCAACATAAGTTTGTTGTATATGTTCTTTCCTATATAAAGATCCTGCAACTTTGACCAAAGTCCTTTAGAGATTTTCTCTTCTAGCACCAAATAGAGGGCCGAGTCTGCCAAACACTCTCTAATCATAGAACATGCTCGTTTCTCCATCGACATTCATTATCGATCTGTTATCCCTTCTGACATATTCTTTAAAGCTCGATCTAATTCATGCTGCATAAGTAGATCCTCTACATGAACTTTCTACATGGAAAAGCTTTCTTTCCCATCAAACTTCTGAAAATTTATCTTTATGCTACTTTTCATGATTGGATCCAAGTTACATAATAGCAAAATCACTATGATAGATGAGAAATACCTTGATAGGATTTTGCTGAAACTTCAGCCTTTGTAGATCTCTTCCTTCTGCATTCTCCTTCTTCCTCTACATGATCTGAGCTTTGATACCAATTGTAAGGATCAATTCACTGGAGAATAGAAGATCTAAAACCAGCAACCAAAGACTTCTAACCAGAAGGAGGTGGCAGCCCTGATGAATAGACACCAAGAGATGGGTGGCAAATCTAGAAAGAAAGAGGAATAAGGTTTCAGGAAGAAAAAGAGATTTCTATATTCTCTTGTCATAAAATATTATATATATAAAATATATATAAATGCCCTGAGTCAACATGACTCAGTCCTAAAAAACTCTCCTAGGCTAACTTATATGAGAAAGCACTCACCCAAGCCCATGTCTTGCATGCTCTCATCCTTAGGACTAAAGACCTATCCCTATGTATAAATTAGCTATTTTAAGACCTCTCAACTCAGGCCTTAAGACCTCTTGGATTAGATCCAATCCAAGACCAAACAAAGAAAACCCATGCTCATTTGTCTGCTTCTCCGAGCTGGCTCGACGAACACTCGAGTTGGCTCGATCGCCTGTCCAGCCATAGATTTTTGAATTCACATTTTTTATTTGTCTGAGAGAGCTAGCTTGATTTCAGCCCAAATCGGCTTGATCTCATTTTGGGCTGGCTCGACCTGTATCCAAGCCAGTCCATTAGTGTATCAACCCTCCTTCTCAGTTGATACAACTCCAGCTGATCCAAGCCTCCAAGAGTCACCATCTTAACTCCTTCATGATCTCCCAAGCCTTGGGAGAACCATCCTTGCTCTTTCATGAAATTGATGCTAGTCCTCATCAATAACTTAAGAAGTCAGTGGAAGGATTTGACTTGTGAAAATCTGTGAGAGCAATTTGGTCTATGTCTTCTTTATCCTTAAAATATAAATAATTTAATTTTTTAAAAATTATTAGATTCTTAAAATGATAAGGTTATGGAGATAAATGAGTCATAGCCTCCAATTAAGCTAGATGATAATGGATCCGTTAACTTAATAATCATTAGAGGCCCAAAGGTTTGGTGCTTATTGACTAATAAAATTATCATTCATAATATAATAACTTGAAAGTATCTCTCTAATGGTGATTAGGTTGACCAACCAAAGTTGGATTTAATCATTTATTGGTTAGATGCACCAAGTTTGGTCATGTTAATAGTTAGACCTAACCAAATATTTATAGTAGAAGCTAAAGCCTACTGATTAGATTTTTAGGATAAAATTTAATTACTAGAAGTTGTTTGGAAAAATAATTGGTTAAAGAACCTACCCATAGATGCACATGGGTTGACTGGCCAAAGTTGGGCTTGTGTGTAGTCTATGTGGATTCTAGTACCTGCTAGAAAATTAAAATAATTTTTTGAATTAGAGGTAGAGGCTACCAATTTGTATAAAATAGTGGAAGAATCTTTAGACTAAAGTTCAAGTCTTTAGGCTTAAAATAATTCATATACATTAGGTCTTTATTCTTTTTTCTTCAGATTAAGGCTGAACCCTAATTGCTCCTTTTACTGTTAGATAGTGATTGACTTATGGAATCCAACTTTGATAATTGGTATCGAAAGTTGAATTTAGTTCAGCAGTACAAATGGGTTCGTACTGAAGCTTCTAAGTCTAGTGAAAATAAAAGATCTAAAACTAATCCAAATCAGGCAGAGAGCTTCTACTGTAAGAAGCACAGTCATAGGAAGAAAAATTGTCTTGCTTTTCTTGACCTCAATAGGCTGAACAAGAAAAAAGAGCAAGGAGTTGCTTATCAAAGATGTTATATGATAACACCTTGAAATTTCTCTATATGTGATTCTACTATTTGGGTATTGGATACCGATAATCTTATGCAATTTGTTGTAAAAACTTTGGTAAGTGGAATATTTGAAAATGGTGAGAGATTCTTGAATGTTAGGGATGAAAGTCCTATTCTAATCCTAGCTCTAAGAATTATCAAGCTAATTTTCAATTCAAATATTATCATTTAGAGTGATTGTCACTATTGTCCATCATTTATAATGAATGTGATCTTGTTGGCCTTTTGGACAGAGATGGTTATCATTTATTTATAAAATAAGATTATTATGATATTATTATGAATGATGTTACAATAATATATAAATAATAAAGAAATGACATTTAATATTTACACAGTCTGTTAAGTATAATACACATATTTAATAAAAATCCAAGTTAGATAATGTTATTAACATCTACCTTTGGCATTATAGGCTTAGTCATATTAACAAGAACAAGATAAATAGGTTAGTCTGAGAGAAAAATCTCGACATCAATGATTGTGAATCATTGATGACCTATGAGTCTTATTTTCTTAGGAAGATGATAAAGTCATCTTTTACTGAAAACGATGAATGAATCGATAAAGTTCTAAGTCTTATATATAGTGATATATATGGACCTATGAACTTAAGTGCTAGAGAAGAATATCAATATTTTGTTATGATTATAGATGACCTATCTTAGTATAGGTACATCTAGCCTGAATCATTTAAAATGTTCAAATAATTTTATAATAAAATAAAAAAATAAACTAGAAAAGGTATTAGAACTTTTTGACCAAATCGAGGAGGTGAATACTTATCCAGTGAGTTTTTAACATATTTAGGAGAGAATAGGATTCTCTCACAGTGGACTTCTTTCAGAACATAATATTAGAAAGAAAAAATCAAACTTTGTTAGACAAGGTTTGATCCATGATGGGGTTTACTAGTCTGCCTATTTTAGGGTTAAGCTCTTGAGACTACTTATTTTACTCTAAAAATTTACATCGAATAAATCTATCGCAAAGACTCCATATGGGATATGTGTGAGGCATGGACCTAGACTCTCTCACCTTTTGGCATAGGATTGTCAGGCATACGTGAAATATTTGCACATAGATAAACTTGGAGCCCGGTTTCATAGGTGTATGCATATAGGGATTATTAGTTCTATCATGTTGAAGAACATAAGATATTCATCAGTAGTAGGATATTCTTTTTAGAAAAAGAGTTTCTTGGAAAAGGAACTAATTTCTGTCAAATTGAACTTGAGGAAGTTTGACTGGTAGAAAGAACCGACACAATCCAGTAAATCTATAGAACCAAATTTGATCAGATCAAATTCAGAGCTCATTAAAGTGGCACCTTTAAGAAGATCTAGTATAGTACCATGTTAGCTGGATAGGTACTTCAGTATCTAGATCCAGGATAGCGATTCTATTAAGCTCAATGAGAACAACAAGGATCCGATCATCTATATGGATACCATGCAAAGGTCTGACTCTGAGAAGTGGCTTGGAGTCATAAAATCTAAATTTGAGTTTATGAAGATCAATAGTGTGTGGATACTAGTTGATTTACCTGAAGGGATAAAACCTATTGGATGCAAATAAATTTTCAAAAAGATCAAAGTAGTACAGACAGAAAGGTAGAGACCTATGTAGCCCATTTGGCTATCATCTCGGAGTTAGAACATACATTTTGAACGTATGTCTTTATTATGAACAAAGAGAAACCTTGCATTTGTAAGTGGGCAAAAGGTTCTGTAGTATTATTTCTTGTACTATCTGTGGATGATATTCTCTTAATCAAGAATGACATTCCATCATTACAAGAAATAAAGATTTAGCTATCATCTTATTTTTTCATGTATGAGATCAGATATGGTATACTCACTAGAGGTAGTGAGCAAATACTAGTCTGATTAGAATGAAAATCATTGAAAGATTGTATAGACAATCTTTAAGTATTTGAGAAATACTAAGATTCAGTGATTCATATATGGAGAAACTGATATAGAACTTGTGGAATACTTTGATTTTAGTTTTTAGTCAGATAAAGACAATAGTAGGAGAGTATCGGATTATGAATTTATCCTAAAAGAAGAAGCAATCTATTGAAAAAATTTCAAGCAAAATACTGTAGCCTTTTTTGTTAGTAATATAGAGTACATCATAGTATTTGATACTGCCATGTAGGCTGTGTGGTTGTATAAGTTTATTAGCAAGCTAGGAGTAGCACCCTCCATCAATAGTCCAGTCCTAATGTAGCACTAGAGCTATAGCTCAAGTTAAAAGAACTGAACGTACACCATAGTTCTAGTATATTCTATATCATCTTGTTTAAGAGATTTTGGATTAGGGTGATGTCGATCTTTAGAAGATCGATGAAAAAGGAGAAATTGACCGATCCATTTACTAAAGCCTCAAAACTAAGGAGTTCTATGAGCTCAAGTGAAAGATAGAATATTTGATATTGTTTTAATTGGCTCTAGTCCAAGTGAAAGTGGTTAGGAAATGTATCCTAAAATTAGTCATCTAAGTTGTAGATGATTGAAATTAGTATATGAATTATTAAATAATAATTATTATTTAGCTTATTCATCATAAAAGTTTTGTCTTTCTTAAATAAACTCTTAAGTTATGATGAAGTCCGTAGAACCACACTTAATCAATAAAAGAGGATTTATCAGATGGTTCTTAAATTGTTCATGATCAAATGATAAGTTATTAATAAGGATGATAACTTATCAAGTATAGGTCACTATATGTCATATACATTGACTATCCTCGTAACCAAATGGTGTGGAGACACTGGTATGGCATACAGGTGAGATATAGGAGTACATCTGCACTTAACGTGATCAAGGTAAAACTTTACTATCAAGAGTAGCTAGTTAAGACCGATAGATATAAGTGTTCCTTCAATTTGAGATCATCATGGTAACTTATAAGCAACTCGCTATACTTTGGTGCTAACCTATCTGTATTTCTAATACAGTAATGAAAGATTTTTGGATATAGTCAAGTACTTGTAGAATCAATGTATGAGTCAAGATGGGATTGACCAATCTTGATTAACTTTAGGAAGTGAATGTCTCGCTATGTTTTAATTTAGCAAAACCTAAGCCTGGATAATCCTCGTGAGGAGTCACGAGATTTGTAAAATTTTGAAACATAATATGGATGACTTATATGAGTGTTGATAGCTAACTTGATGTCATCCTGAGCATTATTGATCAAAGAAATGAATTATACAGTAACCATAGGCCAAGGTTCTAAGAATGTTGCTTTATATGCATTCGACCTATCTAATCATCGGGTACCATTGCTAGATAGTTATTTTGATTAGTACAGAAATTGATTTCTATGCTACCAACTTAGGTTCGAACCTATGGGGTCACACACATTAGAGGTTGTTACTTAATCAATTGGTTTATCAATATTAAGAATCATTCAGTGATCGAATCATCAACGCAATTGATGATCAATTAAGTGCGAGTATTATAGGAGTATTGATTAGCAATTGGATTGCTAATTGACTTAATCTAATTAAGTAATTAGGCTGAGATCAAGTTTAATTGAATTAGATTCAATTAGAATTAGTTTGGACTTAATTGGATTAAGTCCAATTAGTTTATTGGATAAGCCAGTTATAAGAAAAAATAAGTTTCTATTCAATTAGGACTTGAGTCCACCCAATTTCTAATTTGATTAAAAATTATATTATATTTAAATATAATTTAATCTAATTTAGTTAGGCTTTTAATAAGATTTTGATTGTCTTTTAATTAGGTTGACTCAAATCTAATTAGAATAAGATTTAATTTGATTTTGACCTAGTCTAAGTAGAAGAGTCCTAGTTAGACTAGGACTCCTCTTCCGTTGCACCATTAAGAGACTCCACACCCCACATTTTATTTTAGATATTTTATGTGAATTTTTCTCATGTTAAGGTATTCCTAAAGAAAAAAGCTAGTTTTTCCTGCCATAGGATCTATCTAATCAGATCAGATTTATAATAAAATATTTTAAATTTTTTCTATGATCTGATTAGATTTGAGAGTTCTCAGATCTGATTAGATTGATCTAAAATTAGAATAAAAAATAAATTAAAATTAGTGATAATAATTATCATCTGATCGAATAAATCATTTATCCGTTATGATGATCTGATGATTAATCTAAGGTTCCGATTGAGCTGCACATGCATTCGGCCTCAACTAGTATCCACTTAGGTCAGATCTGAAAGTCTCCTTCTTTTAGATCTGATCTACAAATATCAAATCTAGTGTCTTTCTTCATCCACATTTATCCACTAGGGGCACACTCCATAAGGGGATGTGTGCCCTCTCTTCCTCACATACTCATCTAGGGGTGTGCACCCCTAGAAAATCTCCAGGGGGCCCACACTCCATCCTTCAATTCCTACAAGATCGGGTCAATATTGACCCTTGTCCTATTCCCATCTCATAGGATTTAGGACAAATCCTTTTTAAGTCCCATCCAATAGATTTTAGGCAAGTCCTTATCAAGTTAGAACAAGCCTTGATTAGGCCAAGACTAGGTCCAGTCAGATCACGACAAATCCATGGAAGAGGCTTGTCCAAATTTCATCTCATGATTTTAGAATAAGCCTTAATCATGTTAAGACAACCCTTGTCTTATTCTCATCTTATGGGATTTAGGACAAGTCTTGATCAAGCCAGGACAAGGTTCAGTCAAATCAAGACAAATCCATATAGAGTTTTCGAATGAGCCTTGACCAAATTTCATCTCATGATTTTAGGACAAACCCTGATCTCATTAGGACAAGCCTTATTTTATTAGGACAAGGCATATTCTCATCAGGACAAACTCTAATCAGATCAGGACAAACCCATATAAGGCTCTCGAGGGAGCTAAATCTAATTTGGTTTAGTTAAGATGAACCAGAAAGACTATTTAAAAAAAATGTTAGGCTCAATCGTATGCTAGCATGATTTTCTTGAACCTAATTAGATCTAATCCAAATCAGTCAAATTAGGTTAGCCCAATTGATGACATCTAGACCTAAACCCTTATTTGTGTAACCTAGTTAGATTCAGTTTCATATGGTAATGGGACATGTCACAATCTCCATCATCGACATTATCGAAATACCTTTCGATGGACTAGAACTCTTCTGATTCATCCAATTAGAATTATCGATCATTAAGATAATTCTAATTGATCCCAAAATCCATTAGTGATACCTAGCAGTATATAGTAGTAATATATTAAAACTGAATAGTGAATCTCTCAATGCAGCTACCTATGTGATTGAATTTTTCTATCAAGAGCTTCGATAGGATTAAGGTTAAGATAAACTTGTCAAACCCAAACACCTATCATATGAATGAATCATTCGATTCGAGTTTGATGTGAAACCTTAATAGAAACTCCTTTTTATTATTTCACACTACCATGCCATGAATTTTAGGACTTGATCTCATGATCATCATAAGACCACTCCTCTACCGAGGTTGATTGATCCCATTTTGGTGCGATCTAGTTCCTACAATGAACATGCTATAACCAACATACACCTTAAAATTTTGAATAACTAGGAGATCGAGTTATGGTGTAGTCAAACTATAACACCATCAAGATGAATTATTGATGCATCTCAGATCAAAAAATTAGACACATGCTACAGCATCGAGCTAGTCATCAACAAGAAGATAGACTCTCTTATGACTGCTCGAGATGGTCATGCTCAGTACCATTATTCTCAATAAGTATCTATACTCTTACTCCAGTATCTCCACACCATAGACTCAAGGCACATCTATCCTAAAAAAGTGATCATACACCAATCTTTTAGATTGATCATCATTTTTGTGATGATCCTATGATCAAGAGTAGTTTATGAGTTAATTATGATAACATATGCTTTAAATTTTTAACTCTTAAGAATATGTGTTGTTTTGCCCATTAACTTAAAAGATGTATCATAGATACTTTAATACATAATATGATGGAATAATTAATCTATTTATTAATTTTAAATCAAAATTTTTAAAATATCTCTAGAAAATAGTGTCAGCCAATCTGGCTTCATGCCGATAAGCTACTAGTGTGAGGCGAGCATCTCTTCACATGCTTCTGGTGTCATCAATCAGGAGCAGCTTAAGGAGGCATTGACGTATGTAGCTCAGGCTAGGGTGCAGGTTGCTCAACTATAGGACATCATGACCGCTATGGTGACAAGATCGAGCACATATTTTAGAGCTGACTTCATGAGCTTTGAGGGCATGTTAGCCAGCTTTTCAGCTCCAGTCCCTCCAGCTCCAGCTCCTCCAGCTCGTGCTCCATTTTCTTTCAGTGATGATAACTTAGATGTAGATTTAGTAGACTTTTGATATATTTTTTTAAAAAATATTATAATAAATTTTATTCAGTAATAAAATTTAAGCATTTTAAAAATATTCTTATGTTTATAATATTTTCTTGTGTTATATATTAAACTATATTTATCAGGTAAAAAATAAAAATTAAAAAATTTATATTTTTTTATTATTCAAAATTTATGATAGTGATTATAAAATCGCTACTGTAGATGTGCCAACTACTATTGTAGATCACATGCCAATCACCGTCATAACTTATGACAGCAGTTATAAAATTATTGCATTAGATTTATGGCAGTGGTTCCATAACCACTGCCATTGATAACCTATGGCAGCGATTCATAAACCACTATCATAGGTTATCTATGGCAGCGATTATGGAATAGCTATCATAGGTATCTATGGCAGCGGTTTATAAATCGCTATCATAGATGATCTATGATAGCATTTCATAAACCACTGCCATAGATGATCTATGACAGTAGTTCATAAAATGCTGCCATAGATGATCTATGGCAATGATTACTATAACCACTACAAAAATCACTATCATAGACCTACGATGATGTCGATAGTGGCAGTGGTTAACTAACTACTGCCATAGGCTATGGTAGTGATTTTTTAGACTATGACAGTGGTTATGAACCACTACCAAAGCCTTTTACTATAGTAGTAGTATGTGACCCTATGGGTTCAAACATTAAGCTAATAGCATAGAAAATAATTTTTATACTAATCGAAGTGATCATCTAGTAATAATATCCAACATCCGAATAGATCAAATTATGGCAAAGCAATACTCAAGATCTAACATTCTGAACCAGTAAAATGATAATTTAATAAAATTTTATTCTGGCCTAGCATTCAAGAATTTGTGGCAAAGCATTTTTCAGGATGTATTTGAGCATTTAAACGATGAATTAAGCTATGGTAACGAACCAAGAATCTAAATGGGAATTAAGAAGGAGAATGATCAAGGAGTTGGATCAATAATTATGGTATTTAAGTTGAATTTTGGTGAATATTGAATATGTAATGGATAGTATTTGAAAGGATATTTAAAGTAATATTTGTGAGGATGGTAATTTTGAAGCACAAAATTTTGATTTAAAGGAATTTCTGAAACTCAAGGGAAGGGGTCGATACATTGTTCAGAGGTGTTGACACTATCTTAAAAAAATAAAGAGAAAGTTTCGAAAAAATCTATGGTGGGACACTGTGAGGTCAACTTGTTTTTGAAAGGTGTTGACTCATTTCTATGAGAAGGCTAACCTAAAGGTCAACCTGTTTAAGAAGGGAGGTGATCTAGGGGCTGACCTATTTGTAGGTATCGACTCGTCTTTCAAATGTGTTGATCCTAATCATGAAAAATTCTGGAAGCAAGTTTTAGCCAAGAAGGTTTTAAGTTGTGTTTTTAAATTAATTTTTCATGGGATGATAGAGCAGCTTGAGAGTATTAATAAATGGTTGGAAAATAATCTAGGCAACACCTAGCAAACCTGAATTTGGATGGATTCCTTATGGATTGACACCTAGCAAGTTTCTTATTTAATTTATTTATTTTGAAATAATAAGCCTTCGGTTCCTATTGTTATTATCAGGAGTTTTGACATTTGTTGAGAGGAAAGAGGAGAGAAGAGAGCTTAGAGAGGTTTTGGTTCCAATTAGAAAATAAAAGAAAATTAGTTGAGAAGCCGCTGTTAGTGGTGAGTTAGTTTAAAGGAGGAAGGTAGCTGATTTGGAGAAGAAGGAATTTATGTTGGTGGCAGCAAAATTTTGATTATTGAGGTAAGGATTATGATTTCTAAAATTAAGTTTAAATTGAGCTTTCAATTTTAATCATCAGATTTGAGGGTTTAGTAAGTTAAAGTATGCAATTTAAATTGAGTTAAGAGATAGATTACATTACTTGTGGTGCTGAAAGTATTTAAATAGTTTAGCTATGGGTTGAAATGGTTTTAGCTGAATTTGAAATCATATATAGGAATGGAAATAGAGTTAAATGTCTAGAGATTCCTAAGTTATGATAAAGTTTAGTTAAACCTAAGCTAAAGTAAGTAAGATAAGTAGAAGTGAATGGTTGAAAGATCAAAGTAAGAATATAAAAGCAAGGTATGTGTAGTTCTAATCTTGAATCACATGGTATGAGTTTAATCAATGTTTATTGATGTTATAGGAAAAGAAAAGAGTTAGATAGGGTTTCATATCTAGCTTTGGTGTTTCTTATTATATTTTGTTATGAAAAAGATTAATTTTGGAAAGTAGCTCACTTTGGTATTCTTCAACTGATATATATTTGTGCAAGCATAATAGCAAGAACTAAATTTGTTGACTCAGCTTTCAAAAATTTTAGTTTCTTAACGTTGGAAAAATTATTTAGTATTTTTGGAAAGGATTATCCATAGGAATGATCAACCTCAGATGTATCCTATCCTTATATTAGCATGAGCATTAGCATTAGATAAAGCTGGTAACTCCATAGCAAAAACCTATAATGTGCCCGATGGGGCTTATTTGCATCATTTGGCATTATAATATACCATATATCAATTGTCTTGGAAGGGGTGCTCTAGGATACATCCGGTTGTCGCTAGAAAAGAAGCTTCCATTAGCATAGCATGGTTTATTATTTAGCTTTCCCTTGTTGGATATATTTTAGTTTTGAGAAGCTTAAAAAGCAGTTCAATAATTTCAGTTTTGAGTGTTATATTAAATTGTAAGTAAGCATTTCTATTTGCCATTGTTAGATAGTCTACTTACTTACTAAGACTCCCAAGTCTCACCCCTCACTACTTTTAATTATAGTTTTGAAGCTTCTTAGCCAAGTTTGGGAGCAGCATTGGCATCTTATCAACATCTATATTGTGAAGTATGGGCTAAGTTAGCTTATGAAAGAAGTGCATCTTGAGAAGAATATGTATATGTATCAAATTGTTAGATGTAGCTAGTGAAAGGAACACTTTTGGGTTGTATTATAAGGATAAGTTATTTAAATCAGAAACTACTGAGTATATCTTGCTTTGAATGATCGAAAAGTTTGTGCAAGGTATGGTTTTATAATGAAACTCTGTGCATGTTGATGTGAATTCATGAGTTAAATTGGAATATTTGGTTAGCAGATTAAAGAGTTTGAATTGGATTGCTAGTGTTGCAGGCTAAAAGATTGATAGAATTTAATGAAAGTAGTTTGTTAGATAATATTATAGTTCTGCTTAGCTATAGCTTAGAATCTCCTTGGTTTTTATTTAAGGGTGAAGTATTTATGGCTTCTTTTCTCTTAGATAAGGATGGGGTCTAACACCATCACCTGGATGTGGGGATGGGGTGTTACATGTTTGGCATCAGAGCAAGATATTATAATCAGTAGAGATGAGTCAAAGGTTTATAATCAGTAGAAATGAGCCAAGCTTTATAATCAGTGGGCATAAGAAATGGTTTATTGTAAATGGAGATCAGTAAAGGTTTATGAATAGTAGGTATGGGCCTAAGTTAAAGCAAAAGTTTATGATTCGTAAGATGAGCTAAGGTCAATGATTAATATAGAGTGGGTTGAGTGGTTTTGGAATATAATCTAGTTGATTGATGAATTGTCTCAATATCTTTTAAAGACTCTTTGTAGTCGCATATATTTATAAATTATGTTTCAATTTAGAATGTTCTCTTTTGAGATCTACTTATCAGTGGGGTTATCTTAGAGGTGGATAAAATAATTTTTTTTTGTAGGAAGATGGTTCGGATAAGGTTAGAGTTTGATGGAGATCAGTTACTAGTAAGAGATGGTGGCCGAGGATGTGGCTCAAGTAGAAGTCAAGATCGAGGTTGGGGTAGAGCAAGAAGAGTTGTTAGCGATGGCCAAAGTCATAGGGCATTATCCAGTGGTCACCTTCTGCCCTAAGGAAAGAGAGAGAGATTTTACCATTACATGTGAATGTTCCTAGGTTTTAATATAATACCCCAACATCCACACCTTTATTTAAGTGCAAGTACCTACTCTTGGATTACAAAAATTTGTAGGTATAGTTACCCAGGCAGTCACTACAACAATAGCTTCTATTTTTGACTTTCAATCTTAAGGTACAAGGGTAGAAAGAAGTTATAAAAGAGCTAGAAATTTTGGGGAAATGGAATTTCAAAGTAATCATAGAAGGAGTGCCAGTCCAATTGTTACTTCAGTGGGCCGAGTTCTTCAATATACTAATTATGGAAAGTTTTATTCAAGAGAATGTAGAAAAGGATTTAGAGGATGTTACTAGTGTGGACAGATGGGTCATCGAACAAGGAATTATCCAAATAAAGCTCCAAGTAAAAGTTTCCCATCAAAGTCTAATATTTTACTTACTGACGATCAAGCAAATAAAGTGGGGACTAATACCAGTGAATAAGATAAGTCGAAGCAAGAAGGATAATAAGTGATGTAAGTTACCCTTAAGATTTATGTATGATTTAAATATTATAATTTGAATTTATTTAAGTGCTAGTTTAAGTTGGAGGACAAGGATTAAAATGTAATTTCTTGCAATGTTATGAATTATTAGTAGTTCTATATTTTGATCAATTAAGTATTTGGTTAATGAGCATAAATTAAGTGAGTATATTTCCAATGTTGATAGCTTTTGTGATAAGTAAAATATGTGCATTCTTATGTTCCATTTTTGCACTAAGTATTGCATTCTTTATGAAGTATGCATTAGTATGATTTAATGAATAGTGATGAATAGAGAATCAGATGACAATTGTTAAGAATTGAGATATATTGAAAGTTTTAGAATTTGAAAACTTATAATATAAGATTTCAAGTTAAAAGAAGATAAGATGAACTCTGATATTAAGATAATATAGGCATGTACAATATTAGTGATACTTAATGAATTATTTATGATTGTTAAGAATAATTTCATAGCAATATTTGATTTGGAATGTTAATTGCAGATCATGAATATGATTGATATATCTCCGAAGATTATTCTAGCTAAAATTACAAGAGAATTGGAACTTCCAGATCCAGTCTATGGAGTGAAAGTAAAGAAAGAAAGGTATGTAAGAGCATATATAGAGATAACCATAAATAGAGGGGAGCAGTCCTATGAAACCTTCAGATCAATAGATCCTTCAGATCAATGTTCTACCTTAGGGCAGCAAGTGAGAAGATTAAGAGAGGGACTTCTTCCAGATATAGGATCTTCTTTTGGAGAAAATTAAAGTTAGGAGTCAACAAGGTATGGCTAAGCATTGTTTGAATTAAGTTCACATATATTTGATGAATGGGAATATACTAACTTAAGTTTATTTGAGCATTAGTTTATGTTGGTTGAGTAGTGGATATTTAGTAATGTTATATTTTAAATTTGAAAAAGTACATAAATTAGAAAGTGCAAATTTTGAGGATGAAATTTATTAAAATGGGGGGAGGAATGTAACATTCCAAACCAACAAAATGATAATTTAATAAAATTTCATTCTAATCTAGCATTCAGGCATTTGTGGCATAGCATTTTCTAGGATGTACTTAAGCATTTAAATGATGAATTAAGCTATGGTAATGAACCAAGAATCTAAATTGGAATTAAGAAGGAGAATGATCCAGTAGTTGGATCAATAAATATGGTATTTAAGTTGAATTTTGGTGAATATTGAATATGTAATGGGCAGTATTTGAAAGGATATTTAAAGTAATATTTGTGGGTGTGGTAATTTTGAAGCACAACATTTTGATTTAAAGGAATTTTTGAAACTCAGGGAAAGAGGTTGACACATTGTTTAGAAGTGTCGATACTATCTTAGGAAAATAGAGAGGAAGTTTCAAAAAAATTTGTGATGGCACACTTCGGGGTCGACCTGATTTTGAAAAGTGTCGACTCATTTCTATGAGGAGGCTGATCTAGAGGTCAATCTATTTAAGAAGGGGGCTGATCTAGGGGCCAACTATGTATAGGTGTCGACTCGTCTTTCAAAGGTGTCGACCCTAATCGTAAAATATTCTGGGAGTAGGTTTTAGCTGAGAAGGTTTTAAGTTATATTTTTAAAATAATTTTTCATGAGATGATAAAATAGCTTGAGAGTATTAATAAATAGCCAAAAAATCATCTGGGCAATACCTAGCAATCCTAAATTTAGGTAGATTCTTTATGGATTGACACCTAGCAAGTTTCTTATTTAATTTATTTATTTCCAAAGAATAAGCCACTGGTTCCTATTGTTATTGTTGGGAGTTTTGAAGTTTGCAGAAAGGAAAGAGGAGAGAAGAGAGCTTAGAGAGGTTTTGGTTCTAGTTAGAAAATAAAAGAAAATTAGTTAGGAAGTGGCTGTTGGTGGTGAGTTAGTTTGAAGGAGGAAGGTAGCTGAT
This sequence comes from Cocos nucifera, assembly GCA_006176705.1. Classification (NCBI taxonomy): domain Eukaryota; kingdom Viridiplantae; phylum Streptophyta; class Magnoliopsida; order Arecales; family Arecaceae; genus Cocos; species Cocos nucifera. Next base: position 44,693 of record QRFJ01005750.1, read on the forward strand.
TTGGAGAAGAAGGAATTTATGTTGGTGGCAGTAGAATTCTATTTGTTGAGGTAAGGATTATGATTTCTAAAATTAAGTTTAAATTGAGCTTTCAATTCTAATCATCAGATTTGAGGGTTTAGTAAGTTAAAGTATGCAATTTAAATTGAGTTAAGACATAGGTTACATTACTTATAGTGCTAAAATTATTTAAATGGATTAGCTATGGGTTGAAATGGTTGAAAAAAATTCTAGGGTTTGCAAGCATCTATTTCAAAATTTTTTCAAAATAAGAACAGCAAAAGCAACAAATTAATCATATTAATCTATAAAATATACAAGAAATCCCTAGAGCTAGGATCTTATGACATGAATCATGCAAGTAATAAATCTGAAAAGTAAATATTAAATAAGGATGAAAGGCATTAATCACATCAATACCGATCAACTTTTTGATCTAATCTAGATAACTTTTGAGATCAAATCTCAATACCTTTCCACTGGTTGAGAAGTCTGCTTTGCTGATCTAAGGCTGAGGTTATCGCTTTGAGCCACGCACGCATCTGGTCTCTACGGAAAGTCCACAAAAAGCCTCGATCTTGATCTGAAGTCCAGCAATTAGAAATCAGCATAATGTGCTAGCATTTTTACTGATCCTTCTTTGATAGTTGATCACGAACCTCCTTCTTTGAATAGCTTGGACCCTCTAAGAAGAAAAAAAGGTTGGGAAGATTTGGGAGAGAAAGTTCTTTTTAAAACTCACAAAGAATAGAGGAAGAAGAGAAGCAAAAAACCCTAGAGAAGAACCTTTTGTTCTCTTTTCTTTTTTGCTCACTAGGACACCCAAACTTATGCCCTTACAAAAGCCCATGCCCAAGACCCTCTTGTGCCCAAGGTTCCCATGCCTAAGCCCTCTCTCTGCTGAAAATTTTGTAGAAATCTCAGGCCCAAACCTCCTTTAAATAGAGAGATAGAGAGGAGTTCTTCTTTTGGTCAAACACCAAGAAAGGTATGTCCAATTAAGACAACAACTGGGGTGCCCAACTTTTGGGCACCTCCTCCCTTTCTTTTGGTGTGGAGAACCAGGGATGGGTGCACAAAACTTTTTTTATTTCCACCAAAAAAATCAGATCAAATCTGATTTAAATGGTGCATCAGTTGGATAGAGTTTTGGTTTTGTCAAACTCTATCAAATAGAGTTTTAAATCAAAACTACTTACTAGTTTTGACTAGGTTCAAACCCTAATTACCAACTAAGGAAGATATGGGGTGCAAGGGACACCTTGGCATGGGTACAAGTGACATAAGGGGTGAGGTGGTGCAAGAAAGAGAGTCCCCAGTCAAACTAGAACTTTCATGTTTTGACTATTCAAAGCAAATTTTTAGCCCAGTTAAAATAGATCTTGTGTAACCTAATTAATAGGATTCCTAATCCAATTAGGAGTCCAATTAAATTAGATTAAATTTAATTTAATTCTAATTTAAATTCTAATCAAATTAAAAATTAGATGCACTCAAGTCCTAATTTAATTAAAAATTATTTTTTCTTATAATTGGCTTATCCCATAAACCAATTACTTGATCTAATCAAGCCCGAACCAAAACTAATCAAATCTTATTTAGTTAGACTCAATCTCAATCTTAAGCTTAATCAGATTAAGCCAATTAGCAATCCAATTGCTAATGAACCCTCCTGCAACACTTGCACTAGATCAAATATCAATTATATTGAATACTTAACACTAAAATGATTCTTAACCATTGATCAACCATCTGATTAGATCGAGATCTCTAATATGTGTGACTCCATAGGTTCGAACCTAAGTCAATAGTATAGAAATAAATTTTTGTACCAATCAAAGTGACCATTTAGTAATGGTACCTAACGATTGGATAGGTCGAACGTATAAAGCAACATTCTAGAATCCATGTGGATATAGTTTTCGTATAATTTATTTTCTTGACCATGAATGCTCATAAGATGACTTAGGATTTAAATGTTAACCCTAATTAGGTCATCTATATTGTATTTCAAAATATCAAATCCATCATATGGATTATCCTAGCCAAGATTTTACTAAATTGAAAAATAGTAATGCATTATCTCCAAACTCATGGAGTGGTCAATCCCATCTTGATAACTCACCAACTTCATAAATACTTGACCATGCCCAGGAACCTTTTTTCACTAAATTAAAAATTCAGATAGTCTAACATTAAAGAATAGTGAGTTGCTTGCAAGTCACCATGGTGATCTCAGATCCAAGGGATACTTATATTCATATCCCATTAGAGCAATTCTTGATAGCAGAATGCTCTAAAGTCGATCATAGTTAGTCATGATGTATCTCTACATCTCACCTATATGCTATACCAGTATCTCCACACTTCTTGGTTAAGAGAATAATGAACCTATTTAGCATATAATGACCTACCCTCGATAAACATTGTCATCCTAGTTAACAATATATCATTTGGTCATGAACAATTTAAGGACTAATCGATAAATTATCTTCTTATCAAATCTAAATAGTCCTAAAGACTTCATCACAACATAAGAATTCATTAGAAGATGTACATTTATGATAAAAAAATGCTAGAATAAATTTTTTATTCATATAAATTATTTATAATTACAATATTAGCATTGTTGGAAAATATGCAGAATTTTATGCTTGTATTTTAAAACTTTTTTAAAATCTAACATAGCAGAAGATGTAGATTAAACTATTTAATCTACTAATGCATGTGATCTAATCACTAAACCCTACATTTAGGATCTATAACATACCATGATGCTATCATTAATCTAAAAATTAAATAAGGATGATTGGTATTGATCAAATCAATACCTAGATCTAGAACTATTTTAAAAATTCTAGATCATATCTACCATAGTTGAATCTCGTTGTTATTCTTTATTGCTTGGAGCCACAGAGTGCATCTGGCCTCTACAGGTAATTCACACAAGGCTATAACATAAATTAGAGGTTCGTCAAATGAAGATCCACTCGAAGTGCTAGCTTCTCACGGATCCCTTTTAATGGTCAATCTAAAAAAAATTCTTCAGATCTCTTAGATATTCTAAGAAATAAAGAATGTAAGGACAATTGAGAGAGAAATCTAACTCTTGAATTTCCTAAAAATCAAAAAATAAAAGCTAAGAAAAAAGTCTTAAGAGAAGACACATCTTTTCTTTCAGGACATCAACCATTGATGTCCTGAATACATCTCCATGTCAGGACAAGAGGAGACCTTCTCCTCTAGAGCTTTTTTATATTTCTAGATCTCTTTCTCTCTAATTTTTCTCATAAAATATAATACAAAAATTAAGAGAAAAAAGGTTCTCAAAGGAACCCTAAGAGAAAACCATCTTCTTTTCTCTTTCTTCTCATCAGGACATGATCAAATCATGCCCAAAAGAGACCACCATGCCTCAACTTCTTGGAGAATCCATCCTCCATAACCTCTCCCTCTCTCTCTCTCTCTCAAATTTTACTCACAAAAAAATCACACAAAAATAAGAAGGAAAAAATCTTGAAAAAAAATCATAAGAGAAGACAATCTTCTCTTTCCTTTTTCTCTTCAAGACATCAACTTTTTATGTCTTAAGAAAACCATGCCTCAACCTCCCATGCCTCCACCTCTTTTTCCTCTATTTTTTCATGAATTTTTCAGGGGTTTTCACATCCACACCTCCTATAAAAGAGGCACCCCATAATAACCAACTAAGACTAGGTCAAAACCTAGTCTTAGAAGGACTCTTGGTGTTGGACGCCACCTAGATTCATTTTCAACTAGTTCTTTGGATGCCAACCAGATTCATTTTCAACATGGAGAACTAGAAAAAACACACCTAATATGATGGGAAGAGAGTGCACAAAAATAAGAGAGGCATTGAGAAAAAAAATCCATAAAGGGGAAAGAGGTGATTTGAAAATTTGGGACTTTATCAAATAGAGTTCATATCAAAACCAGTTTCTATATTTGACCAAGTCAAATATTATTTCAAATCCACCAGATTTTTGGGCATGGGAAATTTTCTTAATGTGAGAAAGTTCTTATAAACATCTGGAAATAGATAGATGGCATGGGCTCTCTTAGGTGGTGCAAGGAAGGAGGAGTCCTAGTTTAACTAGGACTCTCCTATTTTAACTAGGTCAAAACTTTTTGAACCTAATTTAAAATAATTTTGAGTCAACATAATTAATAGATAATTCTAATCTAATTAAAATTCTAATTAAATTAAATTAAATTAAATTTAAATCTAATTTAATTTTTAATTAAATTAAAAATTAGGCATACTCAAGTTTTATTTGAACAAGAACTTATTATTTCTTGCAACTGACTTATCCAATAAACTACTTAGACTTATTTCAATTAAGTCCAAACTAATTCTAATTAAATCTAATTCAATTAGACTTGATCTCAGCCTGATTGCTCAATCAAATTGAGTTAATTAGTAATTCTATTACTAATCGATTCTCCTACAATACTTGCATTAGGTCAAACATCAATTGTATTGATTGTTTGATCTTAGAATGATCCTAAATTATTGATCAACCATTTGATCAGGTAATAAACTCTTATGTGTATAATCCCATATGTTTGAATCTAAGCTAATAGTGTAGAAATCAATTTCTGTACCAATCTAAATGATCATCTAGCAATGGTATCTGATGTCCGGATAGGTTGAATGTATGCAAAGCAACATTCTTAGAACTCTGACCTATTGTTATTGTATAATTCATCTTTTTGATCAATAATACTCAAGATAACTTCGACTAAGCTATCAACACTCATACAAGTCTTCCATATTATGCTTCAAAATTTTGTAAATTCCATGACTCTTCATGAGGATTACCCAGGCCTAGGTTTTGCTAAATTGAAATACAGCAAGTCATTCACTTTCTGAATTTAATCAGGAGTAGTCAATCCCATCTTGACCACACACTGACTCTATAAGTACTTGACTCTATCCAAAAATTTTTCGTGTTGTATTAGAAATATAGGTAGGTTGGCACCAAAGTATAGTGAGTTACTTAGAGTCACCATGGTGATCTCAAGTCAGAGGGTACTTATATCCATTGGCCTTAGCTAGCTACTCTTGATGGTAGAGTACTACATTGGTCATATTCAGTATAGATATACTCTTTTATCCCATCTATATGCCATACCAGTGTCTCCGCACCACTTGGTTATGAGGACAACTAATGCATATGACATATAGCGATCTATACTTGATAAGTTATCATCCTTATTAATAACTTATCATTTGATCATGAATAATTTAGGAACCATCTAATAAATTTTTTTTTGTCGATTGATTGTGGTTCTACGGACTTCATCATAAGATAGAAGTTCATTTAAGAAAGATAAAACTTTTATGATGAATAAGCTAAATAACTATTATTATTAGATAATTCATATACTAATTTCAATCATCTACAACTTAAATGATTGATTTTAGGATACATTTTCTAACAACTTTCACTTGGACTAAAGCTAATCAGAATAATATCAAATATCCTATCTTTCATTTGAGTTCGTAGAACTCCTTAGTTTCGAGGCTCTAGCAAATGGATCGGTCAAGTTCTTCTTTTTCGTCGATCTTCCAAAGGTCGACATCATCCTGAACTAAAATCAAAGATGATAGCGATACCGAGTATGCTGGTCCTATGGTGCATGTTTGATTTTTTAGTGAAGGCTCCAATGCTACATTAGGACTGGACCATTGATGGAGGGTTCCATTCCCAGCTTGCTAATAAACTATGCCACCACACAGACATGGCAGCATCAGATGCTATGATGTACTCTACATCACTAATAGAATAGGCTATAGTATTCTGCATGAAACTTTTTCAATAGATTACTCCTTCAACTAGGATAAATTTATGACCCGACACTCTCTTGCTATCATCTTTATCTGACTAAAAATTAGAATCAAAATATTTCATAAGTTTTAAGTCAATATCTCTGTATTTGAGTCATTGGAACTTAGTATTTTTCAAATACTTAAGGATTATCTATACAATCTTTCAGTGGTTCTCACCTGGATTAGATTGGTATCTGCTCACTACCTCTAGTGAGTATATCAAGTTCTAGTCTCATACATGGATAGGGATAAGATGATAGTTAAACCTTTATTCCTTATAATGCTGAAATGTCATTCCCAATTAAAAGAATGTCATTTACAGGCAGCACAAGAAATAACACTACAAAACCATTTATCCATTTACAAATGCAGGATTTCTCTTTATTCTAACAAAGACATACATTCAAAACATATGTTCCAACCTGAGATAATAGCTAAGTAGGCTTTATAGGTCTCTACCTTCCCATCTATGCTACTCTGATCCTTTTGAAAATCCATTCACATCCAATAGGTTTTATGCCTTTAGGTAAATCAACTAGTGTCCACACACTATTGATTTTCATGAACTTTAATTTGAATTTTATGGTTCCAAGCCACTTCTCAGAGTCAAACCTTTACATGGCATCCATATAGGTGATCGGATTCTTGTTGTTCTCATCAAGCTTAACAGGATCATCATCCTGGACCTAGATATTGAAGATCTGTTCAACTGACGTGGTACTCTACTAGATCTTCTTAATGGTGCCTCTTTAATGAGCTCCGAATTTAATCTAATCAAATTTAGTTCTATAGATTTACTAGATTATGTTAGTTATTTTTATCGGTCGAACTTCCTCAAGTTCAACTTTTTAGGCATCAGTTTCTTTTTTAAGAAACTTCTTTCCAAAAGAAATGTCCTACTATTGAGAATAATTTTTGTTTCTCAGCATGGTAGAAATAATAACCCTTAAACACCTATTGGATCAGAATCCAAGTATATCTGTATGCAAACTTTGATGTAGACTGGATAATCCCAAAATTGAAGGCGAGAGAGTCTGGGTCTACATCCGATCCATATCCCATAAGGAGTTTTTATGATAGATTTACTTAGAATATTATTCAGAGTAAAACAAGTAGTTACAAGAGCTTAATCCTAAAATAGGTAGACTAGTAAATCCCATCGTGGATCGAATCATGTCTAATAAAGTTCGATTTCTCCTTTTCGATATATTGTATTCCAGAAAGAGTCCACTATGAGAGAATTCTATTCTCTCCTAGATATGTCAAAAACTCACTGGATAAGTATTCATCTCCTCGATCTGATCAAAAAATTTTAATATCTTTCTTAATTTGAATCGTTTGAACATTTCAGATGATTCATGCTAGACACACCCATACCAAGATGGGTTGTCTATAATGAAATATTGATATCCTCCTCTGGCACTTGAGTTTATAAGTCCACATACATCACTATGTATGAGATTTAGAATCTCATTAGCTCAATCATCTTTTCTAGTAAAAGATGACTTTGTCATCTTCGTAAGAAGACAAGACTCATAAGTCGACAATGATTCATAATCATTGATGTCAAGATTTTTCTCGTAGGCTAACCTATTTATCCTATTCTTGTCAAGATGACTAAGCCTAAATGTCAAAGGTAGACATCCATGACATAATCTAACTTAGGATGTTTAATAAATGTATACATTATACTTAATAGACTATGACAAAGTGTTAAATATTATTTCTTTATTGTTCATGTATTATTATAACATCATTCATAATGATATCATAATAATCTTCTTTTATTGATAAATGATAACCATCTCTGACCAAAAGGCCAATAGAGATCATATTTATCATAAACGATGGACAATAGTGATAATCACTCAAAATGATATTTTTTGAAAATACGCTTGACAATTTCTAAAGCTAGGATTGAAGTAGGACTTTCTTTCCTAACATTCAAGAATCTCTCACCATTTTCAAATATTTCACTTATCTGAAGTTCTTATAATGAATTGCATAAGACTACTGGTATCCAATACCTAGTTAGTAGAATTACAAATAGAGAAATTTAAAGGTGTTATCATATGATATCCTTAATAAGTAACTCTTGCTCTTTTCTCTTGTTCAGCCTATTGAGGTCAAAGAAAGTAAGATAATTCTTCTTCTTATGACCCTGCTTCTAACATTAGAAGCACTCTGCTTGATTCTGATTAGTCTTAAACCTTTTATTTACATTAGATTTAGAAATCCCAGCATGAATCCATTCATATTGCTGAACTATATTCAACTTCCAATACTGATCATTGAAGTTATATCCCATAAGTCGATCACTATCTGACAATGATCGGAGCAATTAGGGTTTAGCCATAATCCGAAGAAAAGAGAATAATGATTTAATATATATGAATTATTTTAAGTCTAGAGAATTAAACTTTAGTCTTAAGATTCCCCAACTATTTTATACGAATTGGTTGTCACTACCTCCAATTTGAGAAATTACTTTAATTTTTTAATAGGTACTAGAATTCATATAGACTGCACACAAGTCCGACTTTGGCCGATCAACCCATGTGCATCTATGGGTAGATTTTTTAACCAATTATTTCTTCAAATAACTTTTAGTAATTTAATTTTGCTCTAGAAACCTAATCAGTAGGCTCTGGCCTTCACTGCAAGGATTCGGTTAGGTCTAACCATTAATATGATCAAACTTGGTATATTTAAATAATAAATAATTAAGCCCAACTTTGGTTGGTCAACCTAACCACGATTAGAGAGACACATCCAAGTCATTATATGATGAATGATAATTTCAATATCTCGATGAACACCAGGTGTAAGATGTGTTGGAAAATATATCCCAAAGCTAATCATCAACCTATTAACGATTGAGCTAAATTTTAATTATAATTAATTTATTAATTAATAAAATATTTTTTAATATTTTCATCATAAGTTTTCATCTTCTAACAAACTCCATTATTATGATGAAGTTCTTAGGGCTATTTAAATTCGATAAAGAGAAGATTTATCAATTAGTCCTTAAAACTATTCATGATCAAATGATAGGCTGTTAATAAGGATGACAGCATCTATCGAGCATAGGTCATTGTATGTCATATAGGTTGGTGATCTCCTTAACCAAGGAGTGTGGAGACACTAGTATGGCATACAGATGATATGTAGGGATATATCATCATAGAACGTGACCAATTTCAAAGTATTCTACTATCAAGAATGTCTCTGATGGGATATAAATATAAGTATCCCTTAGACTTGAGATCACCTCAGTGACTTACAAGCAACTAACTGTGCTTTGATACCAGACTAACTAAATTTCTAATTCAGTAATGAAAGACTTCTGGGCATAGTCAAGTACTTGCAAAGTCGATTTGTGATCAAGATGGAATTGACTACTCCAAGAGTTGGAGAAGAATGTATCACTGTATTTCAATATAACAAAATCTTGGCCAGGATAATCCATAAGATGGATTTGATATTTTGAAATATAATATGGATAGTTTGATCAGAGTTGATAGTTGAACTCTGAGGCATCCTACAAGCATTTTGGTCAAGGGGATGAATTATATGAAAACTATATCCACATGGATTCTAAAGATGTTGTTCAACACATTCAACCTATCTGGCCATCAGGTACCATTACTAGATGGTTACTTCGATTGATATAAAAATTTATTTCTATACTACTGACTTAGGCTTGGACCTATGAGGTCACACATATTAGAGTTTATGATTCAATCTGATGGTTGATCAAAAATTAAAAATCATTTTAAGATTAAACGATCAATACGATTGATGTTTAATCTTGTGCAAGTATTGTAGGAGGATTGATTAGCAATTTGATTGCTAATTGACTTAATTTTATTAAGCTGAAGGACTGAGATTAAGTCTAGTTAAATATAGTTTAATTAGATTTGTTTTGAACTTGATTGGATCAAGTTTAATTAATTTATTGGATAAGCTAAATGCAAGGAAGAACTAGTCCTAGTTCAACTAGGACTTGGATTAACCCAATTTTTTAATTTGATTAGAAAATTAAATTAGAATTAAATTTAATTTAAATAGTTTTTAAATTAATTTAGAACCTAATTCAATTGGGTTGAATTAATTTTAGTATGACTTGGTTTGAGAAACCATGTTTGACCAAGTCGAAATAAGAATCCTAGTGAGACTACGAACTTTCCTCCTTGCACCATCTTAGTCCCAACACTCCCATGCCCATTCCCTCTATTTTGTGTGACAAAAACCTCCTCTCCCAGGTATCTCATGCATGCCCTTTCTTTCCCTCTCTTTCTTATATGGCAATTTATTGTGGACTAGGTCAAAAGAGGAAGTTTGAATATGATTTGAATTTCCCTTGGATGGAGTTTTAGGAAACAAAAACTCCTCCCATGCATGCCGCCCTCCTCTTTCTATTTTCTCTCCTTTTGTTCAATGGAAAGGAAGGAATTTTGTGTAAAAATTTTAGATGGTCCATGCCTAAAACTTAGGAGAAGGTGCCTAAGTGTTAGGCGCCCCAACTAGTTGCTTATTTTGGTCTTTCCTAATTTAATAGTTTGACCCAACAAGGACTCCTCTATATCTCTCTATATAGGATGAATTTTAAGTTAATTTTTGGATATAATCTAGACCATTGAGGGAGCTTTGGAGTATGTGAAAATCAAGGAGAAAGAGTATCAGGGCATTATAATTTCATAGACACAAAACTAGGTATCTAGGTGAGAGAATAGAGAAGAAGAAGAGGATCTTCTTCTAGGATTGTCTTGTTCATCTCTTTTCCTTCTTTTCTTGAGATTATTTGAGAGTGTCTCAGATCTATAATCTCTTCTCCTTATTTTATCTTTGGAAGAGTCCAAATTCAAAAGAAAGAAGAACCAGATCGACCATCAAAGAAGGATCAATATAGTACTAGTATACTGTGCTAATTTTCTGCATAGGACTTTTGATCGTGGTTCGTGGGCTTGTATGGATGACTCTTAGAGGTTAGATACATGTGTAGCTCACAACATCATCTTCAAGCCTGGATCAGCAAGTTAGAATATTTAACTTGCATAGGTAATAGATCTGATCTATTTTACATACCCGCATTAGATGTAGTGTAGATGCATGTTGATGTGATCAACATATTTTATTTTCTTTCTTATGTTTAATTTATAATTTAATGTCATGCTATAATCATATAATAAAATATTAGATCTAGGATATTTTCTAATAGTTAAAATTAATTTTGATTAATTTTAGTCTTCTACTGCTTAATCTTGAAAAAGTTTCAAGATCTAGCCCTGAAATCCTAGATCTGGTTCCTACAATTGGTTTCAGAGCTAGATTGATTATTATATGATTATATATGTATATTTAGATTATTTTTTAGATTAAATTTAATTTATAATTTTATTATTAAATTTAAAATTAAAAATCCTGATCATACGAACTGATTATAAGGTTGTCCTACTATAAGGTTTATCCCTTACAGTGGAGAGATTATCCTAGTTTGTGTAGATATATTTTTTATCATAAATTTATTAGATATGATCTAATTTTATTTATGATTTATTAGATTTAAAAAAAATTTAGATCTAAAAATAAAAGTTTTAGATTGTACGGACTGATTATAAGATTATCCTACTGTAAATTTATCCTTTACAGTGGAGAGATTGTCCTAGTACGTGCTGATCTAAAATATTGATCATAAAATTTTAGATTAGATCTAAAAGATTTTATGATCTGATTAAAAATATTTTAATCTAATTTTAATCATCATAAATGTGTTAGATTTGATCTAAAAGGTAATGTATGATTGATTAGAGTTAAAACTATTTTAATTACATGAATCTATTTAGATTAGATCTAAAGTAGTTTCATACTTATCTTACTTGCATATTGATTATGAATCAAACATGCAACTTGATTGGTAGAACCATGTTATAAAAATATTTTACAAACATAAAAATTATTTTCAAAAAGCCGAACCCCAACCCTCAACCCAAAACTTAATTAAGAATTAAGAAGTTGTTTGATTAGGATCTAGGATTGTGAATTGAAGATCCTAAGACATAAATCATAACACGTTGGGTTAAATGGATTAGTGGGAATTAGATCCATTAATTAGGTTGGACCTAGGGTTAGATTAAAGAATGGACTTAATTAGAGAATTGACTAAATCTAATCAATTATTGTCTTAGATTAGGTCAAGAATTCTCTAGATCAATTACAATAGTTATAGTTGGTCAAGTCCATATCTTTAATGAGATCCAAGATGGACTTGATTTTTGGCTACGTGGTCTATCACAAACTATTAGGTTGATCTAATCAAGACTAATTAAATTTGTTGGTGTCTAAGGTAAACGAGATCAGTGGTCTTTAATTGGCAGCCAGCTTACCTAGTCATTTTTTATGGTTTCTAAGGCAAGCTTTGGCAGACCCTTCCACTGATTGAACTTACCTGATCTCTTGGTGAGATTATGTTTCAATCGGATTACTTGACTATTCAAGCTGACTTATGTCAGCTAGGTAAATCAGTGTGACTGATTTAAATGCTCTAGACCAACCTATTAATGGTCTCTCTTAAGTTGACTTGGTGAAGCCAGTGGGAGGATCATGACTAGCTATTTCATCTGACCTTTTCTCTTCTTTAGATTAAATCCTCTAAAATTATTAGATCCCTAAAAATAAAGTAGTTATTATGATAACTAGATCATAGCCTCCCATTAAGTAGATGATAATGGGTCCATTAGTTGGATAATCGTTGGAGGCCTAAAGGCTTGATGTTTATTGGCTAATAAAATTATCATTTATTATATGATTTCTTGGCTACATCTTTCTAAATGATGGTTAGGTTAGCCAACCAAAGTTGGTCCTAATCATTCATTGGTTTGATGGACCAAGTATGATCATGTTAATGGTTGGACCTAACCGGACCTTTTTAATGGAGGCAAAAGCCTATTGATTAGGGACTGGAGTAAAAATTTAATTACTAAAAATTATTTGAAGAAATAATTGATTATAAACCTATCCTTAGATGTACATGGATTGGCCAACCAAAGTTGGGCTCGTGTGCAGTCTATGTGGATTCTAGTACCCACTAAAGAATTAGGATAATTCCTCAAATTGGAGGTAAAGGCTATCAATTCGAATAAAATAGTGAAAGAATCTTTTGATTAAAATCCAAATCTTTAGGTTTAATAAATCAATTACTAATTTGGTTATAATTTTTCTTGGTGCAGATATGGCCACTTTTCTATCGCTCCGATCATTATTGGACAATGATAAGTTGATGGGATCCAACTTCAGTAGCTGGTATCGAAAATTGAAGATAGTTCTGAAGCATGAACGGATCCTGTCTATATTGATGGATCCTGCACCTGAGGAGCCAATTGCCAATGCACGTGGAATAGTCAGAGATACTTACTAGAAGTGGCTCAGTGACTGTACCATGGTGCGCTGCATTATGTTGGCTGCCATAAGCAACGAGTTCAATCGTAGATTTGAGATAGCTCAGTCAAAAGATATGCTTCAAGTGTTGGAGGATTCTTTTAGCACATCCGATGATGTTAAAAAATACAAGATCAGATGTGTCATCTTCAATATCAAGATGCGGAATGATGCCTCTATCACTGATTATGTACTGTACATGATCGAGTTGATAGAGCGATTAAGCAAGCTCGGCTTTTTCTTGCATAAATAGCTTAGGAAGGATGCAATATTGAACTCACTACCCAAGTCTTTTCCTCCATTTCTCACTCATTTCAAAATGACAAAACCTAAAGTAAACTACCATGGGTTATTGGAATTGCTTCAAAACTTTGAGAAGGATCACCAACTCCATAGGGAGTCGATGAACTTAGTGGGAGGTTCGTCTTTTGATTCTCGACCCTTTAGAAAAGAAAAAAAGAATAAGAAGAAAGCAAAGAAGGTGCAAGTTCAGACTGGGATATCTATGTAGGGCTAGATTAGAAAGATCAAGCCCGATAAGAGTCAAGCTGAATGCTTCTTTTGTAAGTAGCGAGAGCACTAGAAGAGGAACTGTCCTCAGTACATTGCCTCCCTGGATCCGAATAGGCAAAAAAAAAAAGCAAGCTATTACTGGGCAAGGTATTTATATAATAACTTCTTATAATTTCTCTATTTATGATTATACTGATTGGGTATTAGATATCGGTAGCCTTTACTATACTTGCAATTCATTGCAGGGGTTGTAGGTCAGTAGGAGATTCGAGCAAGGTGAAAGGTTCCTGAATGTTAGAGATGAAAGATCAGTTCTAGTTCTAACTTTAAAAATCTTGAAACTTGTATTTGAGTCTCATATTATTATTCTTGATGATTGTCATTTCTGTCCAAGTTTCTTTTTAAATATCATTTTTATAGGCCTTCTGACCAAAAATAATTATAAAATTTTAATAAAAAAATAGTTTTGTAATATCATTATAAATAGTGTTACTATTTTCTTTGGACATTTGAATAATGGTATATATATGTTATCACAACCTATTAACATAGTCTATTCAACTGGCAAGCACCCTAGATTAGATAATGTGTCAGATATTTACTTATGGCACTATAGGCTAGGTCATATAAATAAAAATGGGATAAATAGGTTGACTCAAGAGAGAATCCTCGAAGTTAGTAATTATGAATCATTTTCAACCTATGAATCATGTCTTCTTGGTAAAATGATCAAGTCATCTTTTACTAAAAAAGATAAGAGAGCCACTGAGCTCTTCGGTCTAGTACATTCTAATATATGTGGACTAATGAGCACAAGTGCCAGAGGTGGATATTTATACTTCATCACTTTTATAGATAATCTATCTAGATGTGGATATGTCAATCTGATGAAACACAAGTCGAATTTATTTAAAATATTCAAATGATTTTGAAGTAAAGTAGAAAAATAAACTGGAAAGAGTATTAAAACTCTTTAGTCTGATCGAGGAGGAAAATACCTTTCCGATGAGTTTCTCACATATCTAGAAGAGAATGGGATTCTCTTCTAATGGACTCCTCTAGAAACACCACAATATAATGGTATGTCTGAAAGAAGGAATCGAACTCTATTAGACATGGTCTGATCCATGATGAATTTTGTCAGCTTGTCGATATTCTTTTGGAGATATGCACTCGAATCAACTTACTATTTATTAAATAGGATTCTAAGTAAATCTGTAGTTAAGACTCCATATGAGATATGGACAAGACGAAAGCCAGTACTTTCATACCTTAGGATTTGGGAGTGCTCGACTTATGTCAAATGGTTAGTTACAGATAAATTTGGACCTACGTCTGATAAGTGTATATTTATAGGATATCCAAAAGAGATCAAAGGATACTTTTTCTATCATGTTGGTGAACAAAAGATGTTCGTTAGCCTTAAGACATCCTTTCTAGAAAAGAAGTTCCTTAGTGAAGGAACTGTTGCCTCTAAGGTTGAACTTAATGAAGTTCAATAGGTAGAAAAATCAACACCTATAGCTAAACCTAAGTCGGATTTAATTAGATCAGATCCGGAGCCTAGTATACCTGCACCATTAAGATGATTTGGTAGAGTACTGCATCATCCAGATAGATACTATGATTTTTTGGTTCAAGATGATGATCTCATCAAATGCGATGAGAACGATGAGAATTCGATCACCTATATGGATGCTATGCAGATATCCAATTCTAAGAAATGACTTGAGGCCATGAAATCCGAAATAGAGTCCATGAAGGTCAACAATGTGTAGACACTGGTTGACCCATTTGAAGGGGTTAAACCCATTAGGTGTAAGTAGAAATTCAAAAGAAAAAGGAGCATAGATGGAAAGGTAGAGACCTATAAAGCCTGTCTGATTGCCAAAGGGTATCGTCAATGTTATGGTATTGACTATGACGAGACATTCTTCCTTATGGCAATGCTCAAATCCATTTGGATAATGCTTGCGATAGCTACCCATCTAGATTATGAAATCTAATAGATGGATATGAAAATAGCTTTTCTAAATGAAGAGCTGACTCAAGAGGTGTATATGATACAACCTGAGAAATTCATAACTACAGATGAGTCCAAGGTATGCAAACTTCAGAGATCCATTTATGGATTGAAGCAAGCATATTGGAATTAGAATATGCATTTTGATAAGATGATGAAAATGTATGGCTTCATTAAGAATGGAGAAGAGCCATGCATTTACAAATGAGCAAATGGTCCAGCAGTGGTATTCCTTATCTTGTACGTGGATGATATTCTCTTAATTGGGAACGACATCCCTGCACTATAGAAAATAAAAGTCTGGTTGTCATCACAGTTCTCCATGAAGGACTTGGATGAAGCATCCAACATCCTAGGGATGAAGATCTATAGGGATAGATCTAAAAGGATGCTTGGGTTATCTCAGTCCACGTACATAAATACTATGCTGAAAAGATTCAGCATGGAGAATTTCAAAAAGGACTATCTACCGATAGGCCATGAAATTTTTCTCTCTAAGAAGGATTGTCCGACAACTCCTAAAGAGAGAGAGCATATGAGTAGAGTCCCATATATTTCAGCAGTGGGATCTATCATGTACGCCATGATATGTATGAGACAAGATGTGGCATACTCACTAGGAGTAGTGAGTAGATACCAGTCTGACCTTAGAGAAAAATATTGAAAAGTGGTTAAAGCCATCCTTAAGTATTTGAGAAATACCAAGGACCAATAGTTGGTTTATGGTAAGTCAAATTTAAGACTTATGGGATTTACAGACTTGAGTTTTCAATTTGACCATGATGATAGTAGAAGCATGTCGGGATATATTTTTACTCTGAATGATGGAGTCATTTGCTGGAAGAGTTCCAAGCAGCATACTATGATAGACTCTATTTGCGAAGCAGAATACATCGCAGCATCAAATGCCGTGAAGAAAGCTATGTGGCTGAGGAAGTTTTTTACCGAGCTCAGAATAGCACCCTCCCTAGATGGTCTGATCCTGCTTTACTATGACAGCACTAGTGCCATAGCTCAGACGAAGGAACCAAAGGCACACCAGCAGATGAAGCATATCCTGCACCGCTTCCATCTGATTTGGAAGATCGTGGATCGAGGTGACATCGACCTTCAGAAGATCGATGGAGAGAAGAACCTGGCTGACCTCTTCACTAAAGCCTCGGTGATCAAGGAGTTTGATAACCACAAGTCGAAGATGGGTATTAGATACTATGTCAAGTGGCTTTAGGATAAGTGAAAGTTGTTATTAAATATGTTCCAAAATCAATCATCAGCCTATTGATGGTTGAGCTATATTATAACTATAATTAATTTACTAATTAATAAAATATTTTTTTGGCTTTTTTATTATAAGTTTTCATCTTCTAACGAACTCCATTATTGTGATGAAGTCCTTAGGACTACTTAGATTTGATAAAGAGAGGATTTATTGATTAGTTCTTAAAATTGTTCACGATCAAATAATAGGCTGTTAATAAGGACGACAGTATCTATCGAGCATAGGTCACTATATGCCATATAAGTTGGTTGTCCTCTTAACCAAAGAGTGTGGAGATGCTGGTATAGCATACAAATAAGATGTAGGGATACATCATCACTGAATGTAACCAACTCAAGAGCATTCTGCTGTTGAGAATATCTCTGATGGGATATAGGTATAAGTATCCCTTAGATCTGAGATCACCTCAGTGACTTGCAAGCAACTCACTATGCTTTGGTACCAGACTAACTAAATTTTTAATTCAGTAATGGAAGGCTTCTGGGCATAGTTAAATACCTGCAAAGTTAGTATGTGATCAAGATGAAATTGACCACCCCAAGAGTTAGAGAAGAATGTATTACTGTATTTCAATATAGCAAAACCTTAGCCAGGATAATCTATGAGATGAATTTGGTATTTTGAAATACAATGTGGATAGCCTGATCAGAATTGACAGTTGAATTCTAAAGTGTCCTATGAGTATTTTGGTCAAGGCGATAAATTATATGAAAACTATATCCATATGGGTTCTAAGGATATTGTTCTACACATTCGACCTATCTGACCATCGGATACCATTGCTAGATGGTTACTTTGATTGGTATAGAAATTTGTTCCTATACTACCGACTTAGGTTTGGACCTATGAAGTCATACACATTAGAGTTCATGATCCGATCGGATGGTTGATCAACATTAAGAATCATTCTAAGGTTAAACGATCAATACGATTGATTTTAACCTAATGCAAGTGTTGCAGGAGGATTGCTTAGTAATTCGATTGCTAATTGGCTTAATTTGATTCAATCAAAAAATTAAGATTAAGTTTAATTAAATATAGTTTAATTAGATTTAGTTTAGGCTTGATTGGATCAAGTCCAATTGATTTATTGGATAAGTCAAGTTCAAGAAAGAACTAGTCCTAGTTAAACTAGGACTTGGGTCAATCCAATTTTCTAATTTGATTAGAAAATTAAATTAGAATTAAATCTAATTTAAATAAGTTTTTAATTAGTTTAGAACCTAATTCAATTATGTTGAATTAATTTTAGTTTGACTTGGTTTGAGAAACCATATTTGACCAAGTCAAAATAAGAATCCTAGTAAGACTAGGAACTTTCTTCCTTGCGCCACCTTAGTCCCAATGCCCCCATGCCCATTCCCTCTATTTTGTGCGACAAAACCCCCTCTCCTAGGTATCTCACGCATGCCCCTTCTTCCCTCTCTTTCTCATATGGCAATTTGTTGTGCACTAAGTCAAAGAAGAAAGTTTGAATATGATTTGAATTTTTCCTTGGATTGAGTTTTAAGAAACAAAAACTCCTCCCATGCATGCGGCCCTCCTCTCCCTTTTTTTGCTTCTTTTGTTTGATGAAAAGGGAGGAATTTTGTGCAAAAATTTTAGGTGTTCCATGCCTAAAACTTTGGAGGAGGCGCTCGTGTTGGGTGCTCCAACTAGTTGCTTATTTTGGTCTTTCCTAATTTAAGAGTTTGACCCAACAAGGACTCCTTTATATCTCTCTATATAGGATAAATTTTGGATTGATTTTTGGATATATTCCAGACCATTGAGAGTCCTTTAGGGCATGTGAAAATTAGGGATAAAGATTATTAGGGTGTGGAGATTTTATAGACATAAAACTAGGTGTCTAGGTGTGAGAATAGAGAAGAAGATGGTCTTCTTCTAGGGTTGTCTTGTTCATCTCTTTTCTATTAAATATGTGCCCTAGAAGCTAGATTAGCTATCACTTGTAATACACTTCTAAAGATAATTTTATAATTTTAATTATAAATTAATAAATAAATTATTTTTTCTATCATAGTGTGTATTTAAAAGTGTCTATGATACATCCTTTGAGTTAATGGTAATGACAATTCATATTTTCAAGAGTTAAAAATTTAAGATATGAATTTTAATAATTAACTCATAAAATGCTTTCGACCAAAAGATCATCATGAGGATGGTGATCAATCCGGATGGTTGGTGTATGATAGCTTTCTTAGGATAGATGTATCTTGAGTCTACGATATGGATACACTGGAGCGAGAGTACAGATACTTTTTAGAGAATGAGGGCACTGAGCGTGACCATCTCAAGTAGTCATAAGAAAGTCTACCTTCTCATCGATGAGTGACTTGATGCTACAGTAGTGTGTATGATTCTTTGATCTAAGGTGCATCGATAGTTCACCTTAAGGGTGTTATAGTTTGACTACACCATAACTTGGTCTTCTAGCCATTCGGAATCCTGAGGTAAATATTGGCTATAGCATGTTCATTGTAGGAATTGAATTACATCAATAAGGAGATCTATCTATCTCGGTAGATGAGGAGTAGCCCTATGATAATCATGAGATTGAGTTCTTAAGCCCATGGCCATGGTAGAGTAAAGATGATAGAAAGAGTTTCTATTAGAGTTTTATATTGGACTCGAATTAAATGATTAATTCAATTGACGGACATTGGGTTTGACGAGTTCACCTTAATTCTAATCCTGTCGGAGCTCAAGATAGAAGAATCCAATCACATAGGTAACTGTATGGAGAGGCTCACTTTCAGTTTTGATGGGTTGCCACCATATACTACTAGGTGTCACTGGTGGATTTTGGGAGCAATTAGAATGCTTTTGATGATCAATCATTCTAATTATATGAATTAAAAATGTTCTGATCCATCGAAAGATATTTCAATGATGTCGATGATAGAGATCATGACATATCTCATTACCATACAGAATTAAATCTAACTATATCACACAAAAAAGAATTTGGGTCTGGATGTCATCAATTGAGCTAATCCAGTTCGATTAATTTGGATTAGATCCAAGCAAGTTTAAAGTAATCGTGCTAGCACACGATTGAGCCTGACTTTGTCCTTCTAAAATCTTTCTAATTCATCGCAACCAAGTCAAATTTGATTTGACTCATTCTTATATTTTGAATGGATTTATTTTTATCTGACTGAAATAAGTTCAGATCAGATTAATTGTAGAAATTAAATCCATTCATAGTCAAATTGGACTAGGGTCAAAAGTTGACCTATTTGAGAGAATTGAGGGTTACCTGATCAGATACTTTTAGAAATTTTTTAGAAATTATTTTGATCTAATTTTTGGATATGTGATAGAGAATGAATCATACATTAGGTGTATCAAATTTTGTAATTTTTGAAAATATCTAGACTAAGTTATGATAGAGTTTGATTCGAATCAAACTCTTAAGGGAAGAGTCCTAGACTTAGTGGACTCTTCCTTATCTACTCATGCCACCACCTTCTAGATTGATTTTTAGCATTAAAATTAGATGGGATCTAGAGATTTTCGTGGAGATCAGGTATAGGAGTCCCAATGGTCGAAAAAAATAAGGATTTTGGTCAAAGAGGGACTCTAACTTGGTGTTATGCTTTTGTATAAGAACCTATGCACCAAGGCTCTTCATGAAGAAATATTTTTCATACCCAAAGGCTATCATTCTAGATATCCCATACCCCTTCTATCCTCTCTCTCCCTCTCTTCTACATGCCTAAAAATTTAGGTACAAATCTGAGAAGAAGATCCAATCAAATTTGTGAAGAGTTCAGCATCTACGCGATGGTGTTCGTGAGACGGACACGCTGCCTTCAAAAAATTTTTGAAGGACTTTTAGATCAGATTCAGATATGATCTTTGAAGAAAAGAGTTGCAAGAAGAAGATATCTAGATCCTTCCTGAGTGGATACCGATAGAGGCCAATCGCGTGCGTGGCTCCTTTCAGAACCTTAGAAAACATCAGGATCATCGCAGGGTAATCAGATTACCCAAACAAGATATGATATTAAATCTAATTAAATTTTTATTTTAATTTTTAATATCAGATCATCATGATTAAATCTGAGAACTCTTAGATTAGATCAGATCATCTAAAAATTTTTAGTAAAATCTATCTCAAATCTGATCAGATCTGCATGATTCTACAACAGAAAACATGATTTTTCTTTCAACTGGTATCAAAGCCAGATTAGCAGTTCTTTAGATCTATCTTAAATCTGATTTTATTTTTATTTATAATCTAATATTAAAGATATGAATAGATGTAATTAGATCTATATCAGATGTGATTAGATCTAAAATAAAAAAATTAAATATTTTAGATTTAATATGTATAAGATGCATGACTAGACTAGGTATAGAATAGTTCTATGTGTAGTCTAGTATGATCGTGTATTTATTTTGATTAAATATAATATTAAATTTATTAAATTTTTATTTTTTTGATTTTGTACTTATTATAATTATATCTAAAAATAAAAAATATTTTTTTTAATTTTTGATTTATTCATATGAGATATGAAAGATGCATGCTTAGACTTGTCATAGAATAGTTCTATAAGATGTCTAGAATAGTTTTATATTTGATATGATCAAATTTAAAATTTTATTTTTTAGATTTAGTATATGATATTTTAGATCTAAAAGTATGCATATTGATGATACATGAGATGTATGTAGGACATGTATTAGTTAGATCTTTTTATATGTGATATATGATCTAACTAGTTTTGTAGTAAAAAAAATTATATTTTTGATTAAGGAGTTCTCCATGCCGTCTGATCATAAGAATAAAGTAGGATTTAAAGATCCTCTCCTTCCATTCGATGGAGTGTTCTTTTGGCATGTAGGGATGCTGCGCATTCGTCCTTAATCAGAAATCAGAACTTATTTTTCTGTAAAACCATAGATCCTAAAATCCTAAGATTTTTATTATATATTTTGTTCATGAATCTAAAACTTAATTAAAAATTAAGATTATAAAAATAATTAGATCTAAAAATTATGAATTTTTAGATCTAAGGCATATTCATAAAATTTGGTTTGGGTTTGGCTAGCTCAATTAGGTCTAGTGATTGATCAAACCAAATCAAGAGTTGGTTAGATGGGATCAAAGAAAGCTTAGATTTGATCAGCCTAATAAAATTAAGTTTGGATCAAGATCGAATCACATTGAGATGTGACTCGATCTAGTCAAGACCTAATTTGGCTCCGTAGTTTGAGCCTGGATTGTAGGCTAACCCAATTGATTCTGATTTGATAATTTGGTGTCTAAGATAAATTTGGTAGATACGATCGACTAGTTTTTAATTAGGAGCTACTCGATCTGAATGCATTATTGTCAAGTTAATGGCATATCCCTTCCACTGATCTTACTTACTTGGCCATTTGTGTCAATCTAATTCTGATTTGAGGTGACTAATAATTCGAGCCAACCTATGCCACTAGGTTAGTCATAATTGTTATGACTAAGTCAAGTCAAGTTTAAAGAGACCTAAATTAAATCTTCCTAAAAAAATATTAAGTCTAAAGTCTTCCACCATTATAGATGTGCAGGTCCTTCCCGAGGTCGATTGTTCTCGACTGGATATAGTAGTTCAGTTGCACCAGAAAAATGCAACCATGTCTATTAGGCATTGGATGCTACGGGTTGGAGGATGGATTGGGATAAATATTCTGAATACGATGAGAGACCCAATCAAGAATCCAATCTGTGCAAATGGTTAGTTTGACTTAACTGAGGAGTAGATCAATATTTTAGATATGGTGAGATTCATGAATTAAAGATCAGGTTAGGATGCACCATGATTAGAGAATATTGGACAAGAGTTGTCTACTCATCGATTGACCCATCGTCAATAACTATTACGTGAGGTGGTGAGTCAGTTGGTGGAACCGCACCATCCACTAGAAATTAATAATCACGAAGATTTTTGCATCTTTGCCAAGGGAGCATAGGGATTCGAGTAAATAATGGGAGCCTAATTTATTTAAAAATAAAATTTTTAAATAAATTGGTCAAGTCTAATTACAAAATCTAACTAGAAACTTTGACTCTCTATAGAAAAATATCTGCATCCAACCTACTAGCTCATATCCTAGACACCCATAGATTGACCAGATCCAACTTCAAAGATTGGCTCCGAAACTTCAAAATTATTTTGAATTTTGAGAAGTTGACTCATATTTTGGAACAGGATCCTTCCACCTTACTAGCCCATCCATTCACTGATCAGAGAGCATCTCTCGAGAAGTGGATGGATGAAGATAATAAAGCTAGGTATTACATGTTGGGCTCAATGTCTAATGAGCTCCAGTGCCAACATGAAGATATTAAGACTAGTCGCTAAATATTGGCTCACCTGCAAGAGTTGTTTGGTGAACAGAGTCGCATAGCTAAATATCAAGTCACTAAAAGACTATTTAAGGCTCAAATGCATGATGGGCAGTCAGTCCAAGATCATTATCTGATGATAATCAAGGACTTTAAAGAGCTTGAGAAGCTCAATGTCAAGTTAGATCAGAATCTACAGACTGACATAATTCTATAGTCCTTGACTGATGCATATGGGTAGTTCATCATGAACTACCATATGCATAAACTTCAGAATACCTTGGCTGAGCTCATGAATATGCTGGTTACTGCTGAGCTTTCTATGAAAGGTTCTAAAAGCTCAATACTTGCTGTAGAGTGGACTTCTTTCAAGGAAAAATCTTTTGGAAAGAAGAAGAAGTACATGAAGAAGCAGAAGGTGGATGGTGGAAAGAAGAAGAAGGCAGAGCCGAAAATGAAGGCCGCTGACAAAGAAAAATATTTTTATTGCAACACTGACGGCCATTGGAAGCAAAACTGCCCTCTTTACCTGGTCAACCTGAAGAACAAGGAGGAAGGTCCTTCTGGAGGTATGCTTGTTATAGAATATAATCTTATGATTTCTTCTGTATCCAGTTGGGTGCTTGATTTTGGTTCTAATGCTCACTTGTGCACTTTTATGTAGAATCTTGAGGATAGCAGGAGGCTGAGGGATGGTGAGATGATCACTACTACAAAAAAGAGCTATGAC
The DNA here is from genome assembly GCA_006176705.1 of Cocos nucifera. Taxonomy (NCBI): domain Eukaryota; kingdom Viridiplantae; phylum Streptophyta; class Magnoliopsida; order Arecales; family Arecaceae; genus Cocos; species Cocos nucifera. The sequence continues at coordinate 68,872 of QRFJ01005750.1, forward strand.
AGTGGTTTGTAATCGCTGCCGTAGCCTATCGAACCGCTACCATAGTCCAAAAAACCACTACCATAGGCTATGGTAGTGGTTCTCTAACTACTGCTACTGTAGCCATCACCGTAGCTCTATGGCAGCGATTATTGTAGTGGTTGCTTAAACCGCTGCTATAGATAGCCTATTACAGTAGTTTATAAATCGCTACAATAAATCAACCTATAGCAGTGGTTATGTAACCACTGCTATAGATTATCTATGGCAGCGATTACCATTTGCCCTAGAAACTTATGGCAGCGATTGGCACAGATATGACAGCAATTATAAAATTGCTGTTGTAGATCTTGAATAATTAAAAGAATTAAAATTTTTATTTTTTATATATTGTACCTAATAAATATAGATATATAATATAAGAAAATATAATAAACATAAAAATTATTCTAAAATACTAAAATTTTATTATCAAATAAAATTTATTATAATATTTTTTTAAAAAATAAAATACATCAAAAGTTTCCTAAATCTACATCATCGTCGTCATCACCAGGAGCCGGAGTTGGAGCTGGTGCTGGAGCTAGAGCCGGAGCTAGAGCTAGAATGCGGGCCAACATATCCTCAAAGCTTATGACTCCAAAACACGTGCTGAGCATCAACATCATGTCTCTTATGATGCCCTCCAGATGAGATGCATGCTCCTCAGCCCGATCTGTCCGCATCGCAGCATGATCTGTCTGTGCCAACGCTTCCTCAAGCTCCTCCCAACTGACGACATCAGAAGTCTGTGAGGAGATGCTCGCCTCGGATCAGTAGCTCGTCGGCGTGTGTCTGGGCCTACATCAGATCCTTCTAGAGTGCTCAGGCCCCAAAACCTAAGATAGATGGTCATGGGGCCCAGAGGTATCTGAGCCCTCGCTCACGAGCGCATCTAACTGATCCTATAATTATAAATTAAAATAAATTTTTATAAAAAATACTATAATACTAATCATATATACTAATATATTTAATACTTACAAAAATATATCTGATCACGGCATTCATCGACCTGCCCGTCTTGTCTGTGTGGCTGGATCGGAAGAACTCGCTATGGCTAGGCATCACTCCATCTCTCATCAGCTATAATAAAGAATAAATTTATCAGAAAGATGATAAAAATATGAATTTAATTTATCTAATTAGATTTAAAATTAATTACCTCTCTATGCATACGACTGGCCATAGACTTACGGCCTAGAGTGTGCGTATAATCCTGGGCTATACGATTCTCCCAATTCTGATAGGAGATAGCCTAACAAGTATTCAAATAAATAATAAATATTTAAAAAATATTTAAATAAAACTTTAAGTGTATTAAAAAATTTAAAAGTTAGGAATTTTACCTCGAATTTTTGGCTCCTCCAGTGTCTAACCATCCTCTCCTACTGACTCAGAGGATAGTGCTATATCCAGGAAACAAGCTCCTCCAGAGTGTCTCGTTGGTGCTCGACCCATCCTCTATGGAGCTTGACCTTGTAATCCTAGTACAACTTTTCGATCTTCCTCAGTCGGACATCACGAGCCCTCTCGTGATATGAGAAGTCGTACCTTCTCTATACAAAATTAGTTACAAAATTATTCTAATCAAACATATATAGTTTAAATATATAAAATATATAAATATAACTAAGATGCACATACTTATCCATATCTCCTTCCATACTCGATCCCTGACGGCAGCATCCATTAAATGCCAGTCTTTGGACTCTACGGGAATGATGTACGACCGCCTCATAAGAACTCCAAAAAAAAAATGCATCTCCCTTACCGACCTCCCCTCCTCATCGTAATAGACTATCACCTGATGCTGGTGGTTCCACACGTATGCCATACATGTGGGACCATGAAATATCTAGCTGGATGATGCACTTGCAATGCAAATATGTTATGCAAATATATAAGTGTACAAATATTATATAAAAAATAAAGTTGTGCTAGTATAATAAAAACGTATACTCAGATGCCTGCGTAGTAGCATGTGTCTCAGATATGGACGACGGTAGAGGCTTAGCTACCGATGGAGTAGATGTCATCGGTGGAGTAGATGTCACCGATGGAGTAGATGCCAGAGGTGGAGGTCCCTGAGCAGCTGATGTCGAGGTGGATGGAGTACGCTCTGACTGCTCCTCGGATGCTGAACTGCGCATAACCCACCAAGGGATAGGGGTGAAAGCTAGATGGCATTTCGATGCCATCATGACCTGCAACATTAATGAACATTAATCAATATAACATATTGAACAATAATATTAGTATAGCATCAATAAATAGTCTCTAATATGTACACTAATCAATTGACGAGTCTATCATTGTGCAATGCAATAAACAAAAGCAACAAGATATAAACATCCAAAAAATATTTTGCAATAAATTCTACAACATGAATTACATTCATAAATAATTAAGGATGAGCAATAGTCGTAGATTTGATTTGTTGTGCGAATCTTGGTGTTAATCCAAAAACCTGAAAGAAGAACAAAGTAGATGATGGTGGCACCTTAGGGCTTAAAGTTGGAACCTTAGAGAGACATATCAAATTTTATTCGCTCAGAAACTGAGCTAGCTCCGTGCCTAAGACAGTCGACTCCATGCCTAAGATATCTAGCTTGGGTCATTCTTCAGTCGGCTCAATCATGGCCCGAGCCGGCTCGACTACGTATCCGAGCTGGCTCGGCTGTGTGCCATCCCCTTGATCACTCCCTCTCTCCATCTCTCAATCTCTTTCGTCGGCGACGATGGTGAGGTCGAACCCCTCCTTCCTAGCATTTTCATCTCTTGATCTTTCTCTCTCCCTCTCTCAATCTTCCTCGTCGGTGAGGTCGGATCCCATTCCTCCCTCTCTCACTCTCTCGATCTCCCTCGCCGGCAAGGTCGGACCCCATCCCTCCCAATAATGCCGATGAGGTCGGACCCTCTCCCTCCCTCTCTCTCTCTCTCAATCTCCCACTCTTCCTAACTCGATCTCCCTCATCGATGATGGTGGCAAGGCCGGACCCCCTCCCTCCCTCCCTCCCACTCTTGATCTTCCTTGCCGACGATCGACGAGCGATTGACCCTCCCTCTCTTAATCTATCAGTCTCCTTCTTAGTCTCTTCGTTTCTTAGTTTCGAAATCCAAAATCAGGTCCGACCTTTCAAAATCCATTAGGATCTGGATCTGGTACTTCAAGTACAGACCCATTGGATATTCAAATTTGGATCCAGTACTAGTAATTAAAATTGGATCTGGATCTGAATATCTAGGTTCCGATCCAAAAACTATGACATGTAGATAATTATAATATTTATAATAAATATTTATAATATTTATTATAAATATTTTATAAATTATTATAAATATATATGATTAATAAATAATACTATAAAATTAAAAAAATATATATACCTATGGCTATAGAGAGCGGATCGCACCGAAAGCTTCTGAAGGGAAATCTTGATTTTCTGGACCAGGTTCGTTCAGATCTAATCAGATCAAGAGATATATTTCAAAATTTTTTCTCTTTCATCTATATCAAATCTGAGATATTTCAGATCTAATTTTTATTATTTTAATAATTAAAATAAAATTAGATAAATTAAATCAAATTTAATTTATCTTGAAGTGGGTAATCCTATTACCCGATGATGATCCTGTGAGCAGTGGAAGGTTCTGGATCTAGCCATGCAAGTGCCTGGTCTTTATCGGTATCCACTCAGACTGAATCTGTAGATCCTCTTCTTCTCTATCACATCTCCAAAAATTAGATCTGGATCTGATCTGGAGGATCTTCAAAACTCCTTTTGAAGATCAGCAGTTGTCCTTTGTAGCAGCGTAGCCTTCTAGCTTTCAGTCGCCTTTCTCTCATCTGGATTGCACCAACCAAGGTCCAAACCACTTTGGACGTGGAGAGGAGAGAGAGAAGGTGGGTTTGGCATGGAGGAAGAGGGGAGAGGAGGCCTTGGGGTGTGGGAATTGAATTCCTTTCCAATCATTACTTGAGTTGGGCGTAGGGTCTTATTTATAGACTATCTGTGATCCAACTCCTCTTCTTCTCAACCAATCATAATCCTTTATGAAATTCAGATCTAAATCTGATTGGTGGGAAATAGAGTCCCCTGGAATTCCTCCTTAGAGGGCACCTAAGACTAGTCAAAGTTGGTTCTTAGAAAGAACTCTAATCAAAATTCCAAAAAAAGGAGATGGAGTCCCTATCCAACAAGGGACTTCCTGGGCGCCTCCAACTTGGGCGCACGCCAAGGGTGGCGTGCGCCCTCCTTCCTTGCCAGGTTCTGGTAGGGGGACAGGACCCCCACCTAGCTCTCCAATAAGGTGTGTGACACATGGACAGAAGTCAAAGTATCAATGGTCAATGTTTGACCAGTCAAAGGTCAACTTTTGACCAAAGTCAAAGGACGAGAAATGGTAGGTGACCAAAAATGGCAGGTATTGTCTTACAAAATAAGACAACCCTTTTCTAACCTGGATAGGCTCCAGTCAGACCAAGTGAAGGCCTCTGAATCGAGCACAAACTCCTTTGGCTCAGTCAGGACAACTATTTATGATAGTAAAAGAAGAACGTTAGGTTCAATCGAGTGCTAGCACGATTTTCTTGAACCTAATTGAATCTCATTCAGATCAATTGAACTGGATCAGTTCAATCGATGATCACCAAATTCAAACCCTTATTTGTGTGATCCAGTTAGGTTCAGTTCTATATGGTAATGGGATATGTCATGATCTCTATCATCGACATCATCGAAACTCTTTTCGATGGATCAGAACTCTTCTGATTCAAACAGCTAGAATGATCGATCATCTAAATCATTCTAATTGCTCCCAAAATCCACCAGTGACACCTAGCAGTATATGGTGGCAACCCATCAGAGAACTTGAATACAAACCTCCTCGTGCAGCTACTGTGTGATTAAGTTCTTCTATCTTGAGCTCCAATCAGATTAGGGTTAAGGTGAGCTTGTCAAACCCTAGTCTCTGTCATATGATGTAATCATTCGATTCAAGTCCAATGTGAAAACCTAAATAGAAACTCTTTCTTTTATTTCACTCTGCCATAGCCATGGACTTCTGAACTTGATTCTTATGATCATCATAGGGCTGCTCCTCTATCACCGAGGTAGATAGATTCCATCTTGATGCTATCCAGTTCCTACAATGAACATGCTATAGCCAACATACACCTCAGGGTTCCGAATGGCTAGGAGATCGAGTAATGGTGTAGTCAAACTATAACACCCTCAAGGTGAACTACCGATGTATCTCAGATCAAAGAACCAGACACACTACTGCAGCATCGAGTCAGTCATGGATGAGAAGGTAGACTCCCTAATGACTACTCGAGATGGTTACGCACAGTGCCCTCATTCTCTAACGAGTACTTATACTCTCACTTCGGTGTCTCCACACCGTAGATTCAAGACTCATCTACTAAAGAGAAACGATTGTACACCAACCTTTCGGATCAATCACCATCCTCGTGATGATCCTTTGGTTGGAAGCATTTTATGAGTTAATAATGATTATTCATGTCTTAAATTTTCAACTCTTGAAAATATGAATTATCATTATCATTAACTCAAAGGATGTACCACAGATACTAAATACACATATGTGATAGAAAATAATCCATTTTATTGATATTAGTCAAAATTACAATTTTGCCCCTAGAAGTGTATTACAAGTGTCAGCCAATTCTGGCTTCTAGGGCACATATATCTAACAATCTTCCACTTGTCCTAAAGCCAATTGGCTACAAGTCTAAGTCCCATCTTCTCAAGGTGGGCTTTGATCTTTTGTTGGTCCAACGGCTTTATAAGCGGGTCTGCCACATTGTCTGTGGAGTCAACTCTCTTGACCTCGATGTAACCCATCTCGAGGTAATCATGGATGAGGTGGTATCGCCGCTCAATGTGCTTGGATTTTTGGTGAGACCTCGGCTCCTTAGCAAGGGCTATGGCGCCATTGTTGTCGCAGTACAAAGAAATGGCATCTGATGGCATTACTCTAATTTCTGCAGTAAACTTCTTGTACCAGAATGCTTCCTTCGTAGCCTCTGATGTAGCGATATATTCTACTACCATGGTGGAATCTGCTATCATGGTTTGCTTGAAACTCTTTCAGTTGACAGCATCACCATTGCACACAAACAAACTCCTAGATGTCGACTTTCGATCATCTACATCGGACATGAAATCCGAGTCTGTGTGTCCCTGGACTTGGAGTTCTCCGTTGCCAATGACCAACATCATATCCTTAGTTCTTCTCAAGTACTTAAGGATACATTTCATGAAAGTCCAATATTCTTCACCTAGATTTGACTGATATCTACTTGTTACACTCGTAGCATGAGCTATATCAGGTCGTGTACATAGCATGGCATGCATGAGGCTCCCTATTGTAGAAGCATAAGGGATCTTGCTCATGCGTTCTATTTCCTCAGGTGTGCTAGGGCACATCTTCTTGGAAAGATGAATACCATGTCTGAAGGATATTGATCCCCTCTTAGAGTTTTCCATACCAAATCTCTTTAGTACTTCCTCTATGTACATCTTCTGTGAAAGTCCTAGCATCCTGTTCGGTCCATCCCTATAGATCTTAATTCCTAGAATAAAGGATGCTTCACCTAGGTCCTTCATGGAGAATTCCTTGGACAACCATAATTTGACTGTTGTCATTATGGGAATATCATTCCCAATAAGGAGGATGTTATCTACGTACAATACGAGGAAGACAACAGCGCTCCTACTGACCTTTTTGAAGACACATGGTTCCTCTTCATTTTTGATGAAATCAAATGTTTTGATCACATCATTGAAACGAGTGTTCCAGCTCCGAGATGCTTGCTTAAGTCCATATATGGACCTTTGCAGCATGCAAACCTTGTGATCAGTATCGCTGGATGTGAAACCTAGTGGCTATTCCATATAGATATCTTCCTCAAGATATCCATTTAAGAATGTTATTTTCACGTTCATTTTGCCATATTTCATAATCGAAATAGGCTGCAACGGCAAGCAATGTGCGGATGAATTTTAGCATAGCCACTGGGAAAAAGGTATCTTGATAGTCAATGCCTTCGCATTGACTATAACCTTTTGCCACTAGTCTAGCCTTGAATGTCTCCACATTTCTATCTGCACCTATCTTTCTCTTGAAGATCCATTTACATCCAATAGGTACTATACCTTCTGGTGGATCTACCAAGGTCCAGACTTGGTTTGAGTGCATCGAGTCAATTTCTGACTGCATTGCCTCTAGCCATTTCTCGGAGTCGATATCTGATATCGCCTTATTGTAGATTTTGGGATCATCACCATGAGCACCATTATCTATGAGGAAATTTTTTCTACTTTCTCTAAAATAATATCTAAGTATCTTTCAGGAGGATGGGAAACTCTTTCTGATCTACGAGGTGGAGGAGGTAGTGTTCTGATTGGCTCAACCTGATTTGGTTCCAATTGGTCCTTAGCTCATTGTACTTATGAGACTTTCTCATCAAGCTTGATCTGCTTTCCAATAACGCTATCTTAAATAAACTATTTTTCAAGAAAGATGGTATGTCGACTCACAATCACATTGTGGTCTTCTAAAATGTAGAAATTGAAGGAAAAATCTTGATTTCCCGGACTAGATTCATTCAGATCTGATCAGATCAAGAGATATATTTCAAAAATTTTTCTCTCTGATCTAGATCAGATCTAAGATGTTTCAAATCTAATTATTATTATTTTAAAAATTAAAATAAAATTAGATAAATTAAATCAGATTTAATTTACCTTGAAGTGGGTAATCCTATTATCCGTTGATGATCCTGTAAGCAGCGAAAGGTTCTGGATCAAGCCACGTAAGTGCCTAGCCTCTACCGGTATCCATTTAGGCTGGATCTAGAGATCCTCTTCTTCTCTATCATATCTCCAAAAATTAGATCTAGATCTGATCTGGAGGATCTTCAAAACTTCTTTTGAAGATCAACAGTCGTCCTTTGCAGCAGCACAGTCTTCTAGCTTTCACTCGCCTTTCTCTTGTCCAGATTGCACCAACCAAGGTCCAAAACCCTTTTGAATGTGGAGAGAAAAGGGAGAAGATGCTTTGGCATGGAGGAGGAGAGGAGAAAAGGCCTTGGGGCATGGAGATCTCAATTAATTCAGATACCTCTTTGAGTTGGGTGCAGGATCTTATTTATAGACTAACTATGATCCAACTCCTCTTCTTCCCAACCAATCATAATCTTTGTAAATCAATCTTAATATCTTCTTTCTCTTAT